>JAEANM010004114.1:0-21278 GCA_017656035.1 Myanophis thanlyinensis
TCTCTCTCTCTATCTATCTATCTAGTTTTTGTTTGGTCATCCTTTCCTTTAATTTGAGCGTTAATCCCTCCATCTCAACATATTTGAGGATTTTTGTCTATAACTATCTCCCAAGGTAGTCCATATTCCTGTTTCCATTGTTGGGCATAAGTGATTCCTGCCACTGTTATGACATGTATAATTATGTACTGGAGCTGCTTTTTAATTTTGGGTTCTTCAACATCTTTTTTATATTGTAGTGTCCAGAACTGGACATAGTATTTCAAATGTAATTTTACAAAGCAGTACATAGTGATATTAACACTTCACATGATCTTGATACTATTACTTTGTTAATGCAGCCTAGGAGTGCATTGATTTTTGCTAGCTAAGCACACTGCTGGCTCAGTTGTCCACTAGGACTCCTAAATCTCTCTTGCATTTACTGTTGTTGAGCTAAGTACCACCTATTCTACACCTGTGCATTTGTTTTTTCTTGCCTAAGTGTAAAACCTTACTTTTTTCACCCCTGAATTGCATTTTGTTGGATAGAGCCAAGTGGTCAAGTCTTGTCTTTCTGGATCTTTTGAGCCTATCTCCTAAAGTGTTGGCTGTTCCACCTAGCTTGTTGTCGTCTGCAAATTTCATGAATTCCCCTTCTATCCCCTCATTTAAATCGCTCATGAAGACGATATGATAGTAGCAGTGTTTCAATAAATTAAGGGGCTGCCACAAATAAGAGTGGGCCAACCTATTCCCCAAAGCATCTTGAAGGCAGGGCAAGAAGCAATGGGTGGAAACTAATCAAGGAGAGAACCAATGTAGAACTAAGGAGAAAAAAACAGTTAGTAGAACAATCAGTGGAACAACTTGCCTCCAAAAGTTGTGGGTGCTCCAGCATTAAGAAGAGATTGGACAACCATTTGTCTGAAATAGTAAACGGTTTCCTGCTTGAGCAGAGGTTGGACTACAGACCTCCAAGGTCCCTTCCAACTCTTTTATTCTGTTATGTTGAAGAGTTCTGGGCCTCTGAACCTTGGGATACTCCACCACATACTTCCCTCCATGTATATGTAGTTTCATTACGGGCTACATATTGAGTGCAGTTTGCCAGCCAGTTACGGATTCATCTGATGGTAATGCTCTCTCTCCAACATTTCTTATTTTACCAGGAAGTAGGTTGTGATCTACTTTGTCATATGCCTTACTGGAGTTCAAGTATATGATATACACAGCATTTTGCTGGTCCACTAATTTAGCCACTTTGTCAAAAACTGCAATAAGTTTTGTTTGGCACAATCTGTTTTTGACAAACCCATGTTGGCTTCTAATAACAGATTTCCTTTCTTTTGGGTGTTTGCAGCTCTATTGTTTGATTACCTATGCTATACGCTGGTATTCTGCCTTAATTATGTGTTCCACTTTCCATTTTTTATACTGCCCTTTGTCTTTCATTTGAACATTGCTGCATTTTCTTGCCTATTCTTGTTCTTCCTAATTTTTGTTCCTTGTATTTAATTCCCAGACAGAGTCTAGGCATCAGTAACAAGGGGAAAAAAAGTTTATTGACCTTAAAACGAACACAACCAAATTTCCCAAGTTTGCTTTTTGGCAAGAAGCTCTTGTGCCTGTAACAAGTATGATAAAGCACATCATGTAATGGAAGAGACAGAAATCCACCATCTGAAATATTATATTTATATGTTTGGTCCAGGAGTTCACATGTCAGAGCATAGCATTGTTTGTGTTGCTTTTTATTTATACATAAAGCATAGGGCAAGACTGGGTAATGTGTACTTTTCCAGAAAGCAGATTTTAACAATTCTGTTTTTAATGGAAGTAATATCTGGAGAGAAGCACACATTGTCCATGAAAATAGGAAAACATGAAATGCAATTAATATTACATTTCTTTTATGCTGGTTCAATCATTTGAATTTAATACATTTAAAAACTGTTAGTTGATGTTTTGAAACAACCAAAATTAGCTGACTATGTTTCCTCATTCTTTTGAATGATAAGCTATATATGTTATATAAGAATGAAGTACCATCGCCTTGTTTGGCAGTTAGCTTTCATCTTAAATACTATGAAATCAAAATTTCCAGATCAGTAGCCTGAATCCACTATTCTGTACAAAACGGTGAATGGAATTGTGGACAGTTTTCTAGTTTCCCAAATGCCCATTTCGGCTATGAAAAGTTGTGAACATTTTTTTGAGAACTATATTATAATTTGATAATACTTTTTTTTCAATTTTACACAAACAGGTGGCTTCAGAAAAAGAAAACATGACAGTTTTCCACATGGTCATAGGAGAGAAGAGATAGATAGTGTTAATTTTTCTTCATCCATAATGACATCCTTCAAGAGTAAGTAATTTTAAACTATGCTAGAACCATTCTGCACCATTTCTGTAGCACAGTACTATGTTTGCAGACATGGTTCCAGATAGTTTCTGGGTATTGATTGCTTCATATTCATTACTTCCATAAAAATGGAAAATTGCACTACTTTTTTCTTTGATGTGAATTGTATACAATTCTTTAAAAGGTTAGGCAAGAATTTTTGCAGAATGAATGAAGTTTATTAAACTATTTAGCAAACTATTAACATTCTAAACAGTTAAGCTGTATTAAACAAAGGTTAAAGTGTATTTTTAGTAGCTTTATGGGTTTCTCAGAACACATGAAATCTTTTTTTGCACAGCTGTATATTTTGTAGAATCTGCAAGTTTAGTATCTGTATTTGTAATATTGTTTCATTATATTTATTGACATTCATTTTCAGTGTTTCAGCTGGAACTTGATACAAGACATGATAAATATGAAAGACTTGTGAAACTAAGTCGTGACATAACAATTGAAAGTAAAAGGACCATATTCCTACTTCATAGAATTACCAGGCAGGTATCTGTGTTTGTCTTTCACATTTCCTAATATGTACCTTTTGCTTTGATCAGATATGCAAAAGCAAAGGAATCCTATAATAAGTAACATAAAACAAAGAGTTAGGGATTGAGGGAAGAATTCTTTTTCCTGTATTTTGTTGGATATACTAAAGGCCAACATACGTTTTGAAGTTCTAGTGCTTATAATAGTGTTTGAAAAGGATGAATGTAATAAGTTTTAAAGCAAAATACAAAATGATCTATGCATTGCTTCTTTGCTGATGTTTTAACAGCAGTCACTTTTTAATTTGATTGTATTCTGTGATCACAGTGCTTCCAACGTAGAAGAAATACTAACAGAATCTGAAGTCAAATTAGATCTTGTGAGACAGAAGATAAGACAAGTAGCACAAGAATTGATGGGAGAGGATATGCATCAGTACCATAGAGCTATTTCTCCAGGTATGTGTGAGAAATAACATTGATTTAGGGAGATACTGCATTGTACAGAAATCTGTTGCAATTGTTCTGGGCTTGCTAATTAATGAGTTAAACCTTAATTTCTGTTGTACCTATTTCTCCTATAAGACTTCTACTATAAAATTCTAGTTATTTTATATTAAATAATCAAAGAGATGCAATAAAACCCCAGGATATTTACTTATGTCTGCCCATCTTGCAAATCACAACTCTAGGCAACTCATAACAATAAAAACTACAACAGTAATAAAGCCTCCCTCAAAAATAATAAACCAGACATCTGATTTACAATTTTTAGTCCAACAAACAATGAAATCCTTGGGCTTTATCTCAGTGTCTGGGGAGAAACCTTTATGGATTTTTGGGAAGCTAAATGTGTGGGAGCCTGCTAGATTCCAGACAGAAAGAGCAGCTATGGAAAAGGAATGTTTCTTGAGTCCCACCAGATTTAAAAGATGGGACCTGGAGTGTTCCCACACCATTAAACCTAATAGAGTGAACAGATGGAATCAGGATGAGCCATTCCACAAATAACCTGGCCTCGTGCCACGAAGAGTTTTAAAAGTAATAAGCAAGAACTTGCATTGCACCTGGAAAGAAATCAGACCGAAATCAGAAACCCAAGCCACTCCCCATTTGTAAGGTTTGAGTTGTAGCCAGTTTCTCCTTAACCAAATTCTCACAGGACCTGGGTCAACACTAAAATAATGCTACTTTGGATAGCGAAAGCAAACTGGGCACTTTCAGCATACTGTACCTCACCCAGTAGTTTTATATAGATGTTAAAAGAGTAACACTGAGGAGCCCTGAGGTATCTCGTATTGCAGGAACCTAGGGCTTGACAAACCCCCCCCCCCCCCAACACTGACTGGAACAAAAGCCAAACAAATAAATTCTACAATGTAAGGAATTAGAGATGCCTCAGGTGATTGGGTCAAAACCTGGGCGTACTATTGCAAACTGCACATGAATGCCTCTCTCAGGCTGAAAATCCCGAGAACTGAATTCCTTGAATTTTGGCAGGCAGGATTTTTAGCTCCTGAGTGGGAAGCCTCCCATGGAGCTTCTCCCTGAAGGCATCCTGCAATCCTTACCTGGGACTCTGTCCGCTTAATGACAGCCAATGGGACTGCTAGGATTGTGGTTGTTGAGCAAAGCAGTCCTAGCAGTCATATGACATCTCATCTAATGACCGCTCTACTGGATTCTGGTCCCAATTATGGTAGTTAAGGGAGGACTATGCGCATAAAAAAGAAATACATAGACATTAAGATGGTTCAACAATACTCACCTATTTAATGTTACAAAAGGAAACAGCTTCTCACAATAAAAACCAGGCCCACAATTCAATTTGGTATAGAATCACTAATGATACAGTAATTATTTCAGTTTGCTTTATATTATTAATTTTGTAAAAGATCTACAGAAAATTAGAAATAGGTTCAGCCAATTTCAGAAAAATCTGGTCAAATTTTAACGAAGTACCAGGAATACAAGTTTTATACTTTGTGGAAAATTGTATGGTTAGATGTTGTCAATATATAGCTTCTCACACTATCTCTTACTTAGTGATACTATGAAATGTTAGCACTTTATAATGAAGTTCTACAACATTCAATAAGCTCATCACCAGGAGAAGGGCAGTTTCCCGAATTAAACAGTATGAATGCTTCAGTAAGAAAGAATGCAATTATTTTAATTATTGGAATTTTTACAAAATACTGCATTTCTTCAAATATTTTGTAGAACTTGATGAACTGTTACTAAATTAGTAAGAGATAGTGTCAGAAGCTATATATTGAACAATGAACTCAGAAAGATGGAAATAACACTACGCAAGATTCCATTCCATAGAAATTCTTAGAAAAATAAATTTGGGAAATACAAATTATCCAAACCACCAAAACTAAATTAGTCTGAAACTTTCTTCCTTTAGTAAGCAGTAGAGTGTTTACAGCAAATCCAGGCAGCAGATTTTTAGTCAGCAGTTAAAAAGGTCACATTTGTAGGCAGTTTTTCAGGCCATAAACCATCAGTAGAATCATAGAAGCTGACAGTGATTAAAGAAACGTGGAAGAATTTACTGTTTGGTATTTCATATATAGCCTGAGTTCCAACATAAGAAGTTTTATCTAAATTGTAATCACAACTATATCAAATGTCAATATTGATGAATGACCCTCCAGAAGTTTAGGGATATAATTGATTTCTACTCTAAAGTTGTAGGTAGAGTGCAGATTACTGCAGCCTTGTATAAGTCTGTGTGTATACTTGTTACTGTTCATCATACAAGATAAGAGCTCTTGCTGAGGATTTGAACTCTAATAAAACAGGACTCATGAGAGAAAGGGCACCTAAAGAAAAGAGGAATAACATGCCAGATACCAATTATAGAAGTAGCTAATGAAGATCAAAACAAAAAGGAATAAGTAGATCAATTTTTATGTTTTCATTTTTAAAAAAATGAACAAATCACTAAAAAAAGATTGTTATAGGCCAGTGAGGTATAAAAGTAAAAGCCACAAATAAAAAAATAGGACTTGGAAGACGAAACTTCAAAATACTTTAGGATGGAAAGAGATAGCAAAGGAATATACAGACATTTAAAAAATAAAGTTTGTATTTAACATTTAGGACAGTGTAACTGCTGAAAGAACTTGTTTTGCTATTACTTATAATAATTCATCTAAATAACATGTGGGTACCAGGTCCTAATGTAGTTTCTGGTCTTCTATCATAGCCCAATGAGCCCTTTGTAGCTACTTCTCGATGGATAGCTTGCTTACTATCATATTTAGACATAAAACTATAAATCAGTCTTCAACCTTTCATCAGAGTTGCAATAAGTCATATAGCAGAAAGACAAGTTTGCATCACAGTTGTTCCAACCAGGTTTGAGGCAGTCCTAAATACCAGTGTTTTTTGCAGCACTATCCATCTATATGCAGCTGAAGCTAAGCAATTTTAATTTGCTAGGATCTGCCCCCTGCAAAGTTTCAACTGTTGTCAGGATCATTTCCCTATAAGTGGCTGTTGCTTTGCTAGCTGCTGGTTTTTTCCTTTCTTTCTGCATG
The DNA here is from genome assembly GCA_017656035.1 of Myanophis thanlyinensis. Lineage (NCBI taxonomy): Eukaryota > Metazoa > Chordata > Lepidosauria > Squamata > Homalopsidae > Myanophis > Myanophis thanlyinensis. The sequence goes on from JAEANM010004114.1 coordinate 6,423, forward strand.
TGTTTCTAACTTCAGGTCAGTGATCTGCATTGTGCTTGGGAATGAAAATGCCCACATTTGGTCTTTCAGTGCTGGTATTTTGTTTAGTTCCTCAGGGTTTGAATCGTTAGGTTCATTACCTTGATCCTCTTTGAGAAAGACCTTGTGTCATGATGATGCTTTCAGACATTTTAATTGCTTAGAAAAGACAAAGAGAATATTGAGAATCATATTAGTAGACAAGGATAAAGATCTCATTGTGAAAGGATAATGACATCCAAAGATTAATCTTTTACAGTGTTTGAGTGGACAGAAAAATACCAGTCTACCCTTACATTAAATAAGTATTAAAGAGCTACCGTAAATAATTTTTTGGGTTTAAAAGCATTCATTCATTTTAATATTGCAATATGATTGTGTTTTAATACTTAGTTTCTTTGAGTTGGGCTTGACTCCTGGTTCCTGTATTGATTGTTGTTCACTGTTTTTTATCTTTAGCCAGTATTTTTAAGTACTTGGTTTTATTTCTCCCGTCTCCAATAGGTCATTTGCAAAAATCTAGTGCAAATGATCACTAGATAACAGCAAAGAATAACAGTTTTTGTATGCTATTTAATGGTTGTGTGAATGTTTGTAGTGCATGTCAACACACAGAAGTACCTGTGCATCCTTATAGAGTGGTATCCTTAAATAGGCATAAATACAATATTTTATAAAGTTCAAGATATATATTTCAAAATCATCTTATCCTGTTGCTTTTACATTTCCTAGAATGTTTTTCACTGGAGGCAGCGATGTAATATTTCAAATAGGTTTTTGAAATCATTCTTTCAAATTGTTCAAGGAGCAGTCAAACTATATATGTTGCTGCTAAATTATTTTCAGGGCCATCTGAAACATTAAAAGCTTCTATTTTGTACTGTTTGCAAGAAAAACCTATTGCTTTTTTTGGGGAAAATAAGCATTTAAAAGTTTTGACTTCAGCAGTTTTAACACTAACTTTTAATGAATAGCATTTTGAACTTTTAATGATCAGCAATCACAGCAAGATGAGATTGTACTTCAGAAATGTTATATAGTACAGTACCCATTATTTTATGGTATAGTACTCAAACTTTGCATAATCAAAACAATTATAGGATTTTAGTGACATGCTGGGAAAAGTAACTGAAGATTTTACTTTGTACATCCTAACTAAATTGGTTGTATTGTTTTATTTTATTTAGATTTTATCAAAAATTGTGTAACAATAAAGGTTAAATAATTGAATAATCTGTTTAATTTTTTTAATGTAGTTACAATAGTGTCTGTAACAAAAAAAATCTAACAAGGACATACAAAGATTGAGTGTAAAAATCATATATCTATAAATAGAAGTGCCATAAATATGATTCCTGGGAATATTGTTTGGCGTTGGTTGTTACGAAATGCTTTTTTTGGGGTTACTCCAAGCCACTGTTCTTTGACTTAAAGATAAAATAATTCTGGCAAAGCACAAAAGAAGTTCCACTTTTCCCCTCATTAAGACTAGTGCTAATGGCATGCAGAACATTTCCCCTAAGGATACTCATATGAGCTCAAATGCTGAGTATAGTACTAATAATTGAACAATAACAAAAATGATGACTGTTTTCTACACATTTCTTAAAGTACAGATTGTCCCAAGGGATAATTAAACAAGCAAACAAAGATACACTGAAATAACTAGTTAAAAAACAAAGGCAGACCAACTTTGCACATTGTTATTGTTATCTTTTTGTGGTTACTTTTGAAGTATGTTTTCAATAAAAAAAAATCTCTCTTTCCTCCTATGTAAAGGATACATATCCTTTGGAATATATGAACAATTTGGCTTTAAAACTGAAATAGTGATAGGCAAATGCAAGACTTATTTTGCATGGTAGTTGCTTTTGTTATTCTAATAGTGTTACACTGATTGAAAAGTTATTTATTAAAGGGAATTCCCATTTACTTCAGTTTAGTGCCTTACATTAAAATATGACTCTTCCTTAATATAAATATCATCTATTATGAAACATATGTGAATAAAGTGTGACGATTACTACTTAGAGCAGAATTTTGTTTTTGGATATTCAATGCTTGTTTAGTTGGAAGTAAATCCTATTAAGATCAATAGAAATTTTGTTTTGTAGTAAGTATGAATATGATTTTACCTGTATAGCCTTATATAAGTCTTCCATAATCTATAAAATATTATGGTATTATTACGCACCACAAAATGTAAGAAGAACATAGTCTAAAAGCTGATACAGGGAGAACAACAGAGGTAAATTGCCAATATAATTGAGCAGGAAATTGCTTTGTGTGTTTAGAGAAAAACATAAAAATGGGATTTTATCAAGGTTTCATGAAAAGGTGTCACATAGGTGCTTTAGTAAGCAACTCACATGATCAAAAAAGGAGAAAGAATGGAAGACCTTTGAAAAGTCTGTTGTGGCAAACATGGCAGGTGAATCTGGGTCTTTTTAACGGAACAAAACAAATCAGGATACAAGTTGTTTACATCAAGAAACACTCATTCACCTGGTCACATGACCTAGAGCAGAGCTACTGTAAAAGGGCTGGGGGGTGGAATCCAGAAGTCTGCTTTCCCTGCCCTGTTCTGGATCCCTGGAAATTGTGTAATCTGGATCAAGGCTGCCTCTGATTCCATCCTTAGGAGAACTCACTGAAAACTAAACAGAACAGAATGAAACCTCTTTTTTGGAAGGGGGGGAGAGGGCACAACGGGGAGGGGAGGGAGGGGAAGCTGGCAAAAGAAAGATTGACTTTAAAAAGGAGCTGAATCTGGCCAGGCTTTACCAAGCCTTTACATTCCAGAAAATAATAGTGGAGCCCTACAAGAGACACAGTTGGGTAGCAGATTGCCAGCTGCTCCATTCTAAACTCTTCTCCCCTTAGTCATGTGACCAGAATACCCTACTCAGTTTTCCAGTGCACACATACCAAACACAAAGATGTAAGCAGAACAAAATATAAATGCTTCCCACCGTGACTTCTCTAGCAGCATTGGAAACAATTCTAGAATCATATTCTGCCTGCTTTCCTTATTTGTTAATGTGTTAATCTTATATTTTAAAAGAGAGATGGGGAGAGGGGAAAGTTGGATAGTATAAAACAAACACATATTGATTCAATGTATCTTAAAGGTATCTCCATTCTAAATCCTCATTACTAAGGAACTGTACAAAAGCTGCCTTGTACTACTCACTTCTAGCAGTGAGATTCCTAAGCAATTTTTTCTTGGAAACATCCCAAAACTAAAAGCAGGAAGATGTTGTTGGATGAAATAGTGAAGTGGGATAGGGATTTTTTTTCCACCTTGGGGATTATTTGTGAAAGTAACGGATGTCCTTCCATTAAAACTACAATGTATTTAAACATCCTTTTACCTGCTTAGCAAAACCACCTTTTGTCAAGGTCTTAGGTCATTTTAAATGTTATTCCAAGCTTTTCGTGGAGAACTTCCAAAAGACACGTATTTAATGTAAAAACATTTATTGTAAGAAAATACATTTATTGTATTGCTGTTAAAATAAATCTCAAAGTAATTTGGGGATTAATATGCGTAGAATATAGACCATCATTTTTCTTTTAATTGCGGGAACAACTTGTAATGTTAATACAACATCACTACCCATGAGCTGCACTGGTTTCCAGTAAGTGTATGTAATGTAAGGTGCTGGTTACAACCCTTAACGTTATGCAAGGCACAGGATTTGTTCTCAAAATATTGGCCTTCTACAGAAGGTGTGGGGTGTCATTTAAACATGGAAGCATGCCTTTTTAGTGGCTGATCTTGTGCTTTGAAACAATCCCCCTTCTCCCACACGATATATAACTGGCCCCCACCTTGTTGGCCCTTAAAAAGTATTTCCCTCAGGAATTGGGGTCTAATTGAATAGAGCCCCATGTCCTATTTATTTTTATCGTATACTGACAGAGTCACATTGTTTGATTTTGGTGGATAGAAAAATGTTTGATACAAACACATCCTGTTTTTCTATTTTTAATTCAATACAGTCATGATTATAGCATTACGTATTATCCAATGAATCCCTCACATTTAAATTGTGTCTTACGTACAGATTATATCTTTAGAAAAATGGAAGGGCAACTATCAATGAGCACCTATCTACAGAAAGATGTAAAGATTCAGATAATTAAATGTGAATTTATAAAAACGTGAATAAAGTGAATTTTGATATATTGTTTTTTAAGTTCCTAAACTAAGAGTTGAAGACCAGTATTTTTTTTCAAGAACTGAAAATACATGCACTAATTTATGTTGAGCATTTTTCCATAGATTAATTCTCTCCTTAACCTCATGTTCTCTATAGTTGAGAATCTTTCAGTCATGCTGATTTTATTTCTAATATACTTTACTATATTAGCTTGGGTAGAGAGAAAACAAACATTTGGATAATATGCTTTTCCAAGAATCACTGCTGTAAAGGCTTTAGAATACTAATCATTGCAATTAAAATTGTCACATGCATAATCTAAAATAATCTTCAATGCATAACCTAAAAAAAGTCTTTAGTCAAAAAGTGATTAAAAGCTGACATCCCTAAAATATCATTTAAATTCTTTTATTGTGAATCCCTACAGGATAATATTTTACATATTTCCATGTCAACCAGGTCTTCAAGAGTACGTGGAAGCTGTTTCATTTCAGTATTTTATTAAAACCCGATCATTAATTAGCTTAGAGGACATCAATAAACAACTGATATTTACAGAAGATAATAAAGAAGAAAGGAAGGTACTATAAATAATCTTGTCTATATAATTTTCATGATTCATTAATCATTTCTAAATGGATATTATAAAGAATTGATATAGAAGGTGGACAATATGCCAGTGATGTGCTCATGAAGTCTTGTGTTCCCACTTCCTGCAAGTCTTTTCTTCTTCTTTTGTCCCCCTTTTTCAGAGGTGGTTTGAAAATCCTCACTTTTCTTTTGGGGTAAGGGAAAAACTTAACATTTTACATTTCTGTTATCAAAAAAATATTTTTATTTTGTCATTATTACTCCTAGCATTACTCCTAACCCTGGACTGTTTTCCTTTAAAATACTACTGAAGCATAAAAGAATAGCAGCATTAGGAGTATATTAGGAGTGTGCATCCGATATTGGGACAGATAGAATGAAGAAAAGGTTTCTTTTAGGGTAATGTCTGTAGTATTGGAAGCTTGACTTGCAAAAATTTCTTTTTCTCAATTTTCTTTCTTTTCATTTGAAGGTTGGAATTATTTTTCCATTTACAAACGTGGCTTTCTAAAAAAGCTTATAAGGCTATACTAAGGATTCTATATCTGAACTCCAAAATTACAGGAAGCTCTAATTCTTGTCTGCCATCCCATTGTGCTCTGGTTTCCCTCATAGCCCTTATATGGACTCTAGCTTCCCCCGCTCCCTGCCCCCAGCTCCAGGCCTTCCACTAAGCAGCAACCATTGAGTGTTAGGCAAGCCAACAGCTGCTTGTCCTTTCCTCTGTTCAAAATGAGTACCATCCTTCCATTACTTGGCAGAAGGAGTTCTTAGCTTCTCATTTCTGTTCTAAAGGATTTTTGCCCTTCAAATTTGGGATTTCTAGTCAATCAGATCTTGCTGCTTAAAACTGCATATATCTATTCCAATATTTCACAACTATTGGCCTTTAAGCTGTGTGGACTTCAACTTCCAGAATTTCCCAGCCACCCAGCAAATTTCCATTCTTCTTTAGCCTCTTCCTCTATTGGCTCATGTAAACTGCCTCCATGAAAGTAACAAATTGTTGAACTTGCAGGTACCTAAGTGTCTGCCAAAGAGATCAGTTGAGATATAGCAATCTCTCCCTCAGTTGATCCTTGGATAAAGAATGCATCTTGAGGATCTTGATAAATTTTATGGGTCTTTGTTGATTAAGGAATTATTTTTTTAGTTCAGTTCATTAAACTGAAAGCAAACAGCAATATATATTAGTTTATTACACAGTGATGATAAATATATAGCAGTGGCAAATTATTTTTTTTCCAAAATAGAAATAGTGCAAAAGTAGAACTAAGATGATACACACATACATCACATTCACTTCTCTTTCATTTAGAGACTGGCATCTTGCCAGCTGAAGAATTTATGAATATGAAGTTTCCATAAAAATTACTGCAATAATTCTTTTCTAGCTGAACTCCTATTTCTTACTGCTTGGCTAGCTATAAGGTAAGACTTATCTGGTGTGAAGATGATTTTTCATGCCATGTAATTGTTGATGGCAAAGGAAATTTACTATGTAAAAAGAAAGAAAGCCCTGCTATTAATATTATGCCACCCAGAATAGAGTTCACTTGGGACCAGAGTAAAAGAGATGAAAAAAGCAAGTCTTCCACAAGGGAAGTCATCCATTAAAAAGTTCCAAAGCAAGGCCAACTTTTTTCTAAAATTGTTTTTGTTAATTTTCTGAATTGTTTTACAAATTGAAATTTCTCTCTGTGATAAGCTGTTATTCTGTTATATTACTAGCTATCGGATTCTCCTAATAAGGAAAACAACACCTGGAACATAAAAGTGACACCTGTGGATTATCTTCTGGGAGTGGCTGATCTAACTGGAGAATTGATGCGGATGTGTATTAATAGTGTTGGCAATGGTGATATAGATACTCCATTTGAGCTGAGTCAGTTCCTGTGTCAGATTTATGATGGCTTTTCTTTCATTGGTAACACTGGACCGTATGAAGTTTCTAAGAAGCTGTATACTTTGAAACAGAGCTTAGCTAAAGTAGAGAATGCCTGTTATACACTGAAAGTCAGGGGTTCCGAGATACCAAAGCATATGCTAGCTGATTTGTTCTCCAGTAAAACAGAAATAATTGACCAAGAGGATGGGCTTTCCTAACTATATTGGGAACCTCACAACACACACGATCAAGAACTACAGAATCAGAGCAAAGCCAAGCCCTGGATTTGCTTATCAGATATCTTAGCCATAATTCATGTTTTATGAATAGCTGAAGTAGAATATGTTGTATTCTAAAACTGTTATTGTGTAATGATTTAACATGCTCTCCCAAGCTTGTCGCCCAGTGAAAATGTTCATTTTATACAGGGACCACTTCTTATATTCTCTACTTTAGTACTGTGGGCATACTGCAGGTGACCTTAAACCAAGTACCAGTGAAGGACTGTAGTCCATAATATACATGTAATTTGATAACGATTTGCTTTGCTTCATTGTTGCTATGGTTAAAATCTTTGTTCAGAATGTTCTGGTGTTAAAATTTATATGTTGGTTTTTAAATGACTGAAGAGAAAGTTAATTGAATGGGAAACTAGGAAAAGCTAACAAGTTTAGTTTGTTATATTATTATTTGGGTATTTTCATAGTATACCTTTTTATGTATACTATGTTGACTTTTTATAGGTAAGTTAATAGTAACATCTTGCAAATTAAGCCAAGCAGATCAGATATCTCGTAAACAGTTTTAGCATAAATAAAATCAGTAGGTATGCCCACTTAAAGTATACTCTATGGAACGATTTGGAAGATAATGCTTGGGAAAATAAATAAAAAAATATTTGAAATATGGTTTAAAACTGAAGTTGACAGAATTTGTAAATTATGTATATGTCCTATGCATGTTCTTTAAAGGATTATGATATTGTTTTGTGTATTTAGTTAATCTCTTGCTTCAAATTCTTGATTAGTGACTCCAGCTTAGACTTTAATTTCCTTTCTGTGAACAGAATAGAATTAAATTTATAGAACAGGCTTTCCTGCTTCCCTTTTCTCTGTGTAACCTTCTGAATCTGTTTCTGAGAACAGGGAACTCTTGAGCACGGTGTGGAATAAATTATAAAAGGCCTGGTTGGTAGAAATTCCTTGTACAAATGTAAGAATTCATGATCCAAGTCATTGTGTTCTGCGGGAAATGTAAACATAAAAGTAGGTGAAGATTCAGGCTCTCCACTATACACAAACACATTGAATTTCCTACCACAATTCTTCCATATTTTTATATTGATGATATTTAGCATGGTCTATTTTTAGATACATGATATGGTACAGCAGAGAAATCACCAGATTTCTCATGTGATAAAAATTTAGAAAGCAGTCTTTTCCTCCCATTATAAGGCTTAATGATGTTTCTACACTTTTATATAATAAACAAAGGCATCTTGTAAAAGTATTAATTGTTTGGCATTTGTTTTTTTCTGACAAGATATTTTTTATTATCATACTTTAATGAAAGGAAACCATTTCTTCCCTGACACTTTTCAGTTTGCCACATAGTAAATTTGTATGTAATTAATTTTTTTTTGCACAAAAATTAGAATTTCTAATTGTAATATTGCTCTAAATGCTCATAATTGCTCTAAATGCTCAGCTTGCATTCAAGATAAAGGTATTTGCAGTTCATTGCTTGTTGAGTTTGCAATACATTATTTGGAGAGATCAAAATAAAAACTTTTGTTTATATTAGAAATGAAAATGCAGTTAAGTATTTTGTTTTGAAATTGCCATCTATCAGAAAAAAGACCAAGAGTATGCTGTGGAGATAAAGACTGTTTTGGGGTCTAAAGGATGTAATGATCAATCACTTTGTCAATTTGTTTTCTGGAAAATATGTTTTGTGTCTTGAGACATCTATCATGCTCAAACTTCCAAATTGCTCACTGACTCAAAAAGTTGTTCTACTGTTGTATTAGATTATCTGAAATACATTTACCTAGGAAGTAGTTAGTTGTCTAGCCATAATTAACCATTGCTTTCCTGAATATGATGTTTTCTAGATGTATTGCATTAAAAACTAATCAGTCACAGCTAATATGGCTAAAATTTTGCCTGATTGATAGTACAGCAATCTACTGCATATGCGCCACCAGACTGAGATTGGTACTCTAAAACCTCTGTAGAAGTTGAGAAATTCAAATTGTTTTCTGAAGTGATGAGCAAACATTCTTTATGGGATGATATGGTCTTTGGAAAAAGAAAGACAATATATAGAATTACCTGTCTATGGAACTTCTCAGTCATCCAGGTCATGGTTGTCCCAAAGGTGTTTTTTCAAAAGGCAACTGGATTTTGTTTTTCCTTGAAGATGTTTTGCTTTTCACCCAGGAAGCTTCTTAAGTTCTGACTGAAGAAGAACTGAAGAAGCTTCTTGGATGAAAAGTGAAATGTCTTCCAGGAAAAAAAAAGTCCAGATGCCTTTTGAAGGATGTAGAATTATCTGAAAACTTTGCTGCATATGTATTGCTTATGTTTGATTATTGCCTGCATAGTTGTAAAATATTGTTGGTCTCCATTCAGTCTATTAATGATATAAATTGATCACTATTAGTAATAGCTGTGGAAAAGCATCAAGCTTTTCATCTGTGACATATCCCTGCATCTGAGGTCAAAATAATGGTGATCTTTTTTTTTATTTGGTTTTTTTTTGTATTCCCATTTTTCTTGAGGAAAACTATTTTGTAGTCTTCTATACATTCAAACTCTTATCTACAGCAGCAAAAAATATTAAATCTTCTAAAAGTTTGTCCATCAAAATCTATAATCTTTCTGAGATATTAATGATGAATAACTCAGTACTTGTTTCAAACAATTGTTTTAAGATAAGGAAAGTGATAGCTATCTTAGCCATTTTAACTTTTACTGTCTAGTTCTTTAGATGCTCTAGTATCCATTTGTAACCTTAATCAAGCCCCAGTTCCTAAAATTCTGCTTCAGTTGTTTCCTATGAGTGTATTATTTTTTTCTTTTTAAGAAGAGATTGGACAACCATTTGTCTGAAATGGCATAGGGTCTCCTGCTTGAGCAGGGGTTGGATTAGAAGATCTCCAAAGTCCGTTCTAACACTGTTATTACCCTGTTAATTATATACTTGTTTTTCAAAACTTACAGCAAAATACTATTTCAAATTTTTCCAGTCTCCCAATCTGCTTAAAACTTTCTTAAATCCAAATCCTTTTGCTTTCTACCAATTGTTTATTATTTTAAATTCTTAAATCTTCATTTAAAGTTTTCTAAAGCCATACAAGGTAAAACTCAAGCTTGCCATTTTAAAGGTCTTTAATATCCATAAAGTGATTCAATTCAGTATTTTTGCATGTGATTAGAAAGTGAGTTTGGGTGACTTAGTGTCCTTATTACAGACTTGGCCATTGCTGAGAACAAAGATGTCATCTCCCTCAGATCTTGGTACTCAAACCCATGGAGACTTCTGTTTTACAGTCTTGCAAGAACTGCTATTAGAGCTGCCATTAGGTCACCTCCTAAACTCCCAAAGAGTCTATCTGCCAGTCTTTCATTCTTCATAGTAGTTTCTCCATTTGCATAATCATGACTCAAGGATGACTCGCACTGGGAGGCGAAAGAGTGTTTTGAGAAACACATTTCTAAAATGTTTTCCAAGGGAAATCATGAAATCCTGAGCCCTACCCAGTTCAGCCATCAGGGCAATACCAGAAGGCTGACACCAGTTCCAAGATCAAATCCAGAAGTTCAGGCAATTAGATGGCTGGTACACAAATAAGCTCTTCATCTTATTCCCGTGGTCCAACTTAACACAAAAGTTCTCACATCTCTCACTTCAAACAGAATCCCTAGTCACAGGGAAGATCAGCCTTTTTCTTCCCCAGCCTTGGCATCTTAGCTGTTTTAGGATCTGACATGTTGGAAGGTAAATTTTTGACGGTGATATCCTTACCCTCACCCAACTAGAGTAGACCTGTTCACTTACCTATTCATAGATGAACATGGATTCTGCTTTCATCAGCCTTTGATTAAGCTCAACAGCAATCTTGCAATCAGGATCCTTGGAAGAACACATCCAGAAAAGAGTAAAAGCAGATGTTTTTACTAAATTTATGTATGTATTGTATATTTTTATTTCATGTATCAAATTTAGAGACAATTTGCTAGATTTTATTTCTCACTTAGATGGCCAGTCAATGTGGAATGTGCATTTTAAACTGGTTGGCAGCATTTAATGGTCCTAAGGGAGCCCATAATATTTTTTAAAAAGTTGGTTTGCAAAGGAAAAGGCACAAGAGCTTTCCTGCTACATTAAACCAAAAATAATTTAAAAAGTGAAATCGAGTCCTCATCACCACAGTCTGGCCCTCCCTAAAAATTTATTTGGCCCTCCCTAAAAATACATGTTAAAGAAACTTAAAATGTCTATATGACTGAGTATTTGGAAAAATGATATTGAAGTCACAAAACAATAAATGGCAAAATGCCTATTTCTTAGCCTGCTTAAGCCTGGCCTTGATCATCATGGCTTGGTATTCGGCCAAAATCCAAACATTGTTTAAACAGATGTTCCGTTGTACTATTAAATTCTATATTATTGGGAGCTGTTTCCTTTTAAGGAAACTAGTTGCTTTGAATACACTTTTATTTTAGAAGTAGTGAGTTAAATGAAGCACCTAATATATCCTGCCCATGGCTAGTCTGTCTACTTCTTCCTTTAGAATCAGTGCAAGTATAATCAGATATCACCGAAGCAACATGTCTTTTGTACAGCAACTACTGAAATTTAGGAGTTCTTTCTGAAAGTTAGATAGGTTACCTGCCTACCATGTCTATAAACAGAAGATGGAAAAACAAAATCTGAGAAATGACAAGTTATTCCTAGAAAATGTTTCCAGATTCACTCCAGTCACTTGACTATTTCTACATTTTACTAGTGAAACCTAGGAGGTAGCTCCAACATGGATAAATCACAACCTGCTTTTTGTAGGCTATTTCCTGTATGATTCATGGCAACCTACAGGGACCAATCAGCTCTGATTTTATTTTATTTTTTGTAAAAAAAAGTCCCATTTTTGCTTTTAAAATTCTGCAGCTTTTTTGCAGACAGAAATCAGGTGTAGTGCTTTAGGTACTGTGAGGGTTCCTAAGGCAATCCAATAGTGACATCTTGTGGACAATATTGTTTATCATTTCGAATTATTCTGTTTCAGCCTGCCTGGGATTTTGTTTTTAGTTTTTGCATAATTTCAGTAAATGTGCCAACTCCAAAAATCAATTAAACAATCAATTATTTTTCAACAGTCCCAAACAAATTACAGGTGTTGATTAATGACTGCCTCATTTACTAACAGTTTGCAGTTAAGATGCTGATGCACTTTGCAACCAAGCCTTGCACGTATGACCTTTATAGATCTGTAAAGCAAAGGAAAACAGAAGATCAAAAGTACAGTTGTGGTTTATTGACCACTTTGCTTAATGACTGAACTGCCAATTGCAATTATAGTTGCTAAATATCATTACCTTATTTATGGTAAATAATGGAGTTATTTTGACATGAAGACATGAAGGTGATTGGGGTGAGAGTGGAGGATGCAGAGAATAGAATTAGGTGGAGCAATTGATTCGCTGTAGCGATCCCTAACGGGAACAGCCAAAAGAAGAAGAATGGAGTTTTCCATTTAATGCTGAAGATAAATTGCCAAGGCCAGTTTCAGATTCAGATTTTATTTATCATATACACAGTTATACATAGTACAATATGTAGTGAAATGCTTTATATAACCGCTCGTGGTCTTTAAATTAAAATTTACAATTGACATTTAGGAAAATTTACACTTTAAATTTACATTAAAATTTACAATTTAAGATTTAGGAGAGCAAGGGGGATGGGATGTCTTTATTCCCCACGGCTACTCACAGCAGTCCTCGCTGTTTATTGAGGTTGTTTTCTCAAGGCCGCCACCTCGCTGTCGCTGTGGATCTGCTCCTGGTACTGCTGCCTCCAGTGGCCTGGTTATCCTAGGCCGCTCCTGGCGCTGCTGCCTCTGGCAGACCTTCACTTCGATGTCCTCAGTGCCGTTGCCTTAGTGCTGCTGCTACCGCTGCCATCTTGGGACACTCCACTCTCTTTTATGCAATACAACTATAAACTTCTGCCTACAGATCCTACAAAATGTATTTATTTATTCACATTTCTATACCATAGAAAATATCCATAAGCTATTAAAACTACAAATTCCAGTCCAATATTCCAAAATATATTGCATATTTCATACAAGAAATTTAAGCGTTCTGATACATCAGTATTTTGATGCGTGAGATATATAAGTATTTTGATGCAGTATATCCAGGGAGGAAAAAGGGACTATTTCTGGAAGTATCAGAAGTTCTTACAATCCTGCACAGGCTTAATTGCTTTAGCTGCTACAACTTATTTTGTGCCCCACTACTAATGTACCATCTATATCCCTAGAGAAGGGATGTCAAACGATTTCTTCAAGAGTCAGGTCAGCATTGTAGTTCTCCTTTGTGAGCTGACCGGGGCAGGGGAGACTGGATTGGATGGATGCCTCCTGCAGCACCTTGCCGGTCAAAACAGGGTGTGGCCTAAATGACCTCCTGCAGCATTTTGCTGGCCAAAACAGAGTGTTGCAGGAGGCCATCCAGGCCAAAAATGGGGCACAGGAGAGCCACACGTGGTCTCCCTGTGCTGTCTTTTGGCTGCCAGAGGCACCGCAGGCCATTCCTTTGATATTCCCAGGCCTGTCCCATGGGCCTGACAACCCTGCCATAGAGCTTTCAACAGACATTGGGGGGGGGGGGGGGGTGGTACAGTTATCTTTGACCAGATCTAAGCCCCTTCTGATCTAAGACTGATGCACTGAAGCATCATATACAATATGGCTAATATTTTCTCAGCATGCAAAATGTTATATAATGGGGGGTTGGCGGGTAGAAAATCTGCAATTAGAGAGTACAGTCTATGATATTGTACTAAGTCATAATGGAATCTGAAATCTGTGTGACCCCAGACAATGACAATGTGCTTAATAAATCATGGCTTTGTATGATGTGTGAACTTAGCTTGCATCATAGCTTAACATTCAGACCCCTCTTTTTCCTTTCTTCATTTTGCTTTCCTCCAACAGTTTATTGTTAGCAAGTAATAATTGCAAATCAACACTACTGATATAGAAAGGAAGTGAGATCATTGCAGCAATCTCCCCCAAAGTCTTCTATGGTACTATTACATCATTAGAAAACATTGTCCTGGTAAGAAACCAGTTATTGGCCACAATAGAGTAAAATACATCCAGCCTCTGCTGTGGTCTGCAGGATTGAGAGACTGCTGGTTTCCAGCTAGCATTTGCAATGGGCATCCAGAGGTCTGTTCCTCAGCAGGCTATTGATCCAACTTGAGCATCTGATCAGTGGAGAACAGACTGGCGGTTTCCAACTGCTAATGGCAACGGGAAATCAGCAAGCAAGCTTGAGCCGTATTGCTGAGGAGGATGAGGAAGAGCCTTGCCCGTCTCAGCAATTCTACTCTAAATCCAGGGCTTCCTGCAACAGGAAACCAGCCATCTGGAAGTAGAATCACCAGAGGACTAAAACTGGTATTATTGCCCAAGCTTTTTAATTGGTGGAACTTCTGTAATAGGAACCTTTCTTCTGTTTAGCTCCATTGATTCCTCCCTCCTTCTAATTTCTTCCCCTTTTGATGCTTTCTACATATCAACTTTGTTTCAAAATATCCTCTAATTCCAGAGCTGCAGTCAAAAAATGGACATCAGAGAACATGCATTCTGATAATGTTTAATTTTAAATCAAATTTTAAATTTTATATTTAATCTGTCTTAAATTGTGGGTTTTTAATTAATTCTTAAACTGAATTTTAAATGTTTTAAATTATTAGCCTTCATTTAATTATTTTAACTGACTTTTAATTGTATTCTGTATCTTGTTTCCTGTTTTTTATTGGCTGTTCACCACCCCGAATCCCTAGGGAGAGGGGGCGGTATATAAATTTGATTAATAAATACAGTGGGGCAAAAAAGTATTTAGTCAGCCACCAATTGTGCAATTTCTCCCACTTAAAAAGATGAGAGAGGCC
>JAEANM010004115.1:3721-21276 GCA_017656035.1 Myanophis thanlyinensis
TTTTTTTTTTTTTTCCCCCCCCCCCCCCCCCCAGTATCTTCCCAGGTATTGATGTTAGGCTGATTGGTCTGTAGTTTCCTAGATTTGTTTTTTCTACTTTTTTTTGAAGATGGGAACCTCATCAGCTCTTTTCCAATCCTCTGGCAGTTCCCCAGTGCTCCAAGATTTTTTAAAAAGATATGCTACAATGGTTCTGAGATAACATCTGCCAGCTCCTTCAGAACTCTGGAATATAATCCATCAGGTTTTGATGATTTATATTCATCAAGATCAGACAGATGTGTTGTTACCATTTTCTTGCTTATTTTAATTTTTATTTCTAAGCTGTCTTTTACAGTTATGTTTTGGTAGATTGGGCTATATATTATTTGTTTGAAGACTGATGCAAATAATGAATTAAACAGCTCTGCTTTCTCTCTACTGCCTGTTACTTCCTTGGCATCTTCTTTCTTTAGGAGACCGACTGTTTCCTTCACTTTTTTCTTGTTATTTATATGTTGAAAGAAACTTTTTAAAATTATCTTTGACTTTTGTTGCATGTTTTTTTTATTCTGAGCCTTTATTTTCCTGACTTTATCTTTGCAGATTTGTAGACTTCATTTTTGCAGTTTTCTATTCATTTATTTTGTGGTCACACCATCTTGTATTATTATCATTATTACCTGTCTTTGTTTTGTATAATTTAAGGGTCCAATTTCTTTTTTGTGGATAAAAGTGTGAACCAAAGTATTTGTCAGATCCCTATTGTGATATTGCAATTCCTGTAGGGAGTGGGGGCTGAATGCATTGATTATAGCTTATTGCCTTCTTTCTGTTTTTCATGCATCCTGTATCCCCTTAGTTTATAACTCTCATCCTGGTGCCTAGGCACCCTAAGCTTGATTTACCTTTTGAGGAATGTAATAAAGAGGGGATGGCCGTATGTTTGGTCTTAGTACTGAAGCCTCATGAAGACTCTGGGAATCACTTATCTCATTCTCAGGACTGCCGGTTCAACAAACATCTTCACACCTATGGACTGATTCAACTTCAGACTGAGGGAAGGGTTTCTAACTACTTTAGCCTAATTGTGCTGCCTGAGGGAAACTCAGAATCTGCTTTCCTTTTTTACTGCAATCACTCTCTCTCAATAAAAGGTTCCTTTTGAAATGCTGAAGTTTCGAGAGTCTTTACTTTCTTGAGAGGAGAGACTGAAACTTACAGTATTTTTTTAAATTCCTTCCATAATTTTATGGAGAAACATGATTTCATAACTGTTTATTTATTAAACATATAGCAATTCAAAACAGATGTTCTCTGTGTGAATGTGTTTATTTGTAAGAGAAAGCAGCTTGCAGAAAAAAAATGTATATACATATCTCTGAGATTAACATTTTCATAGCATGGTTGGTATAATTAAGCATTACTAAAACCATCATTTTGTTTTCAAATTCTTTGAAATTGTTTTGAAATTCTTTGATTTGCACTGAGTTTAATTCCATGCCATAGAACAATACCTTACACCATCTTCTACCTAGTCAGTAATTTTTATTATACTGTAAAGAAAATGGTCAAAGACAGATTGGAATAGTAGAAAACATACATTTTCAGTGAAAGCTGAAGAAACTATTTTATTGACTGTGAGGTTGAGTACTTCAGATTTATTTCAGTCAGAGAACAAAACACAATCAAGATATAGTAGCAGCTAATTTATCTAAAAAATAGTCATCTCTAGGTAGGTTCTTTGCAAAACCTTACAAATATTAACAGCCAAAATACATGTGCACACATGCACACACCCACACACCCACACATACACAGCCACTATATGACAATATATTTGAAATCTAGTCTGTATTGCCACATCAGTTAATAAGCTATATTAAAAATAAGATGTTTGTGGAAGTAATTATCATGAAACATACACATATATGTAAATATAAATGTATATGAATTTTTCATATTACCATTAATTGTTAGTTTAGCAGGTGTACTTAGAAAAGAGTTTTGTCAGAATACCAAAGTGACAATGAACAAAATTTGGGAAGTACAATATGACAAACTAGGCCAATAGAAATTTGATTTCCAAAACCATGATTTTAATTAATTGAATGATGAGTTGAGGATCACAGCAATTGATAAAAAAGATGCCTGATTGAAATATAATGAAAATGCTCCGGAAGCCTTTAAACTGAAATTTGCAGGGTTGCAGGAAAAAAAAAAAGAACTTCTCAAAAAAATGTGTACACTACTAAAAGAAATGGGAATATTTCCCTGAAGGACCAAAAGAGATGAAGAAAGAGTTGTAGTGTATGCACCTACTAAGAATTCAAGAGAGTGAATGTGGAGATAACTGTAGAAAGCATATGGATAAGTAAATGAGTAAATAAATCCCAGTTATAAAGTGACATCTTACTCAATAATCCACCAAAATCCAAAATAGCCAATAAGAGAAGAATTTACTCAATCCTGGGACTGTTCCTCAGAATCAAATATTTATTGACCTCAGAGTTTACTTCCTCAAAATTGTCCAAGTTTGTAGGTCTTGCTTAATTTTTCTTCTTTTGCCTCTTACAATATTCTATCAAACATATCTCATTAATCCACCAGTGTCAATTGTTCAGTCTCAGGGGCACTTCAAGGCAGTTCCAAATAATTCATACTTTTAAAAACAATCTTCAAAAGGCTCTCCATTTACTCCCAAACAATCAGGAGGCAAATCTTATGGCTACCTTTTTTTTCTTGTCTGCCAGTAAATGTCCTCTCTATTCTTTTTCTTTCCATTTGTACCGAGTTTCTATTTAAGATAGTCCATTGTTCCAGATGTTGTTTGCCTTTCTTCACTTTTTTCTTTTCCTTATCACTCCTGGCTTTCTTTCAAGACTTAGTACAATAACATTTTTCACCAGTAGTCAGAAAGATATTTTTTCTTTGTGGAGTAGTCAAAGAATGTTATCTGCTAATTTGAGTCACTTTTCACAATATTGTAAATTCCACGCTGGTCTTTCTATATTTTAAAACTTAATAGTCTCCTTTTGAAATTTCATTTCTCTTTAAGGTCTATAGTTTATCCCCATGTATTAATTTGCCACTTACTTGATATTTTGGAGACTCTTTCTTTTAAAAATCCTTTTATTTGGGGGTATGGCTCTAAAATAGAAGTTGAAGTCATCTCACCCAGTTTCAATACTCTGTTCCCATATAGCTTGTTAGTGCTTCTTCTTCAGTTGTCCCAGCTTCAGTCGAGCCACAATGGCCATCTCTCTTCTTCATCTGTTGGGAGGATGCCTCATATCGAGTGAGAGAGCCACCACTCTCTTGTGATCAACAAGGCATTGCTCATTTCTTTGTCACCCCTCCAGGATGACTTTGGCCTCTTGGGGCCTCCTATGAAGAAGGATCAGCTGGGATTTGCAGAGCCCTGCTATCCTCAACTGTCTTGCAGTGATGCCAAGCTGGAAGCCAATTAGAAACTTGTTTTAAGTATCATTCCAGATATAATGTTTTTTGATCTTCCAAAATTTAGAAAATCTACTGTCTCTTTATATATTTTTAATACCTTTGCATTCTTTCCAATAAGTGGACAGGTCCAAAATAATTAAACTGTACTTTGTTCACCATTTCTTTCTGGATGGTCCAGAGCTATATATATATTCTCTTCTACTAAATTTTAAGTTGTTATGAAGTTGAACTATTCAGTTGTTCTGAATAATAACCACAAGAAGATCTTGGGTGCAAAGTTATATAACTTTGCACCCAAGATCTTCTTGTGGTTACTATGAATCTATGCATCCAGAATTGTGACTTCTTCTAACACCTAACTGAATCAAAGTTTATTTCTAAGTTTATCATTTTAATGGGAAATATATGCTTAGAAAATTGGATAATTTAAATCTGATAGATCACTTGATTTATGGTAAATATGTTCTTCCCCAGCTCCTAAGTAATATTAGGATTGTTGCTATGTTCTTTTGTACTTATCTGAATGGCTAATGGAAAATTAAATGCCTACTCATAATAAATCTAACCTACTTATATTCTGATTGTTAGACTAGCAGCAATGAATCTTAAGGCAGGTGAAAAAGATCATGATTTTAATGATATGATAATTTATGAACAATTATTTTTCTTTATAATATTGCACCACCATTTGCATTTAACAAGTTTGGCAAATATTTTTCTGAAAATTTCAGTATATGCAGGTTTAGATCTTGTCAACATATTTTAGTGAGTTTATACAAATATTGAGCCAAGAAAATGGAGCCAGTGTGCATTTTTTTTATCCCTATATCCTTTGGAATTAAATTGGAGACTTGCCCAACCTGGTGATTCTATACTTTTAAGACTTGTATTGGTAAATTTATAAATCAGAAATAAATCAAAACAGGTAGTCTGTCAGTGGAAGAGTTTAGTTGTTCCCTGAGTAGGATTTGGAGATCAAAGCACAGGCTGCTTTAAAATCCACAAATGCCACAAATAGTGGCAAGTTTGATTTATATGGACATCTGTCAGCTAGGTGTTGCAACCCCAGCAATGATCTCTGCTGCATTGGCTCCCTTTAAAATATGCTTGTATATGATCAATAATGTTTCATTGTTCAATTTCTAGTATGGATACCTTACATACAATTTGCTCATTGTCCTTATTGAACTGTTAATTGGTCTATGATTTGCAGTATCTAGTTCATGTTTTTAAATTAAGAGGGAAAAAAACCCTTCAGAAATTACACTCCCACTCCTCAGTCATCTGATATATGTACTGTGCAATCTAAGTGAACCATGAAGCCAATGTTGGCTTTTAATAACTCAAAGGCTGATATTCTGACCCACCTCCCACCTGCCCCAATCCCTGTTATCTCTCCATATCTAGGGAGGAAGTTTTAAAAGATATTGTGATAAAACTCTTACAAGGATCCAACTGGAACTTAGCAGGTGTAATCCTCTTTGGAAATAATCATATTTGCTACTTTCCTAGCTTAGGAGTCACAGTTCAGAGTGCTCCTACCACTACCAGGATTACTTTGGTCTTTACTTTCCACATTGTCTTTAGTTCCTCCTTCAGACCTTTGTACTTCTCTAGCTTCCCATACTCTTTCCTGATACTGCTGTTACTTGGAATTGTTACAGGTTGTCCTTGATTTACAATCATTCATTTAGTGACTGTTCAAAGTTACAATAGCAGTGAAAACAGTGACTTACCATTTTTCATACTTCTGACTAGTGCACATTGTCACATGATCAAAATTCAAATGCTTGGCAACTGGTTCATATTTATGACAGTTGCAGTGTCCCAGGATCATGTGATCACCTTTTGCAACCTTCTGACAAGCAAAGTCAATGGAAAAGCCAGATTCATTTAACTGTGAATAACTTCATGTTATTAACTTAACTACTGCAATGATTCACTTAACTGTGGTAAGAAAGATCATAAAGTGGAGCAAAATTCCCTTAAGAAATGTCTTGTATAGCAACACAAATTTTGAACTTATAATTTAAGGACTACCTGTATATCTATCACCATCACTGTTTTCTGTTCAATGTCTTCTATTACAAAGCCCCACAAAATCTTAGCCGTCTTATTTTCCCTGATCGTCTGTGAATCTTCCATTTGTACTTGGGAGGATACATTGTGCAGATGTTCCTGTACACAGTGCATCTTATACATACCAACAATAGTGAAGAAGAGGCACTGAAGCTAGTATACCATGAAGGTTTATGGAATACTGGAAAGACCAAACTGCTCTTCACAAAATACCAAATTAAAAACAGAAAAGAGACAGAGAAAGACAAAAAAAATATTACATGGCTAGTACATTAAAAGAAAAAGCCAAGCAAAAGAAGATAATAACAAGACCTGGAAATAGCTAAGAGTAGGAAATGAAGAAAGAGACAGAGGGCTAATCTTACTGTACAAGACCAAGCCTTAAGAACAAATGCATACAAAGAGACAGCAACAGACAGCAAATGCTGCATCTATAAAAGAAGCTGAAGAAACAGTGGACCACCTGGTAAACTGCTGCAAAAAGATCCCTCAGATTGATTAAATACAACGGCAATGATGGTATATTGGAATATCTGCAAGAAATACCAATAGTAAATGAAGAAGCTAAAGTGCTCTGGGATTTTAAATTTTAAATTCAAACAAACATACACCTGCAACATAACCCCCATGATTTAACAGTTTTGCAAATTAGATCCAATCTTATGCATATTAGTTGAATAACAAGGGTGGATGAAGGAAAAGAATGAAGAATTTTCCATTCTGCACTTTTATAAAAAGAATACTTATTCAGCTTTTTAATTGTCTAAACTGGATTAAAAAAGCAAAACAGGGTACTGTACAGCTATGTAATTGCTTTCAGTTACAAGTTGAATTCAATGGAACACCTGTCTGAATAATTTATTCTTTTGTAATCATATAAAAACAATATCTAAACACAAGTGTGTTATTGATCTTATATTAATAATGAATGTGACAGGTTTATAAATTTCCAAAATATGAATGTGACAGGCTAAATAACACTAGTAAATTATCAAATTTAATTTCACTAATGCATCACTTTAAATTTTGTTCATATTACAGACAGACATGAGTTTTGCATAATTTAATCATAGCAAAATTTTTGCTGAGTAGGAATAAAGTTAAATGTGCTTTATTAAAGTGAACTCTTCTAATGGGAACTTTCAATAAACTTAGTTTGTAACAAACCTGAAATTAGGATACAATATACTGGAATTTGAGGAACTTCAAATCTAATTTATTTTAATAGGATAGGTTTGAAACATGCCTTTAGTTATATTATCCTATTCAAAGCCTCATTGTATTTAAACTTAATCTGGCCCAAGTTTAAACATTGATATTTATCTTTGTGCTAATTTAAATTTCATCATATTAATAATTAATACTTCAAAAGATATGCTAAAGATGGAAATAGTTGCAATAGCAATTCTTATATATTCAGAGAAGTAATTGACTAAAGTTTCTAGGCTACCATTATTTTCTTAAAATTTATCGTCATACAACATTTTATAGATCTTGTCATATTGCAGATTTTCTGGAAGGAAATATAAAATCTGGTATCAAATCTATCTGGTTTGGGAATTATGCCACATTATTTATACTAGTCTTGCCTAAAGGTTTATGGGTCTTTCAAACATCACTAATTAGCATCAGAGAATGAATCAGGTCTTCTATATTTTCCCATTGTCTTTCATAAGTATCCAAGGTAAACAAGGGATAAATAGCACTAGGATTAATATTACAGGATTCTACTTATTAGAATCTACTTATGTGATGTACACCAAATTGAATTCAAAGCATTGCCTTATTCACTTCCTAGCTCAAGAATAGGAATTAACTAGGTTCTTCAAAAGAGAAGTCTTTTGAAGATCTTCCACTGTTATTCCCTACTAACTATTATTGTTAAAAGGGCGCGAAAGGAGACTCACAGACCTAGTTCGAAGTCTTCTTTATTCAAAGCCTGCTCAATTCCAACTGAGGGGCAGCAAGCAGGTCACTCTCTTTTAAGGAGGAGGCAGGCACACTGCAGCCCAAAGAGAAACGGTGTCCAGCGCTGCAGGCATGGACCAGGTAGAAGACCCAGTCTGCGCATGTGCAGACACAACATCCCTCCCCACCTGGTTGATGTCCATCATCGTCCTGTTGCACTCAGCACACTTATTCATCTAAATACGCTGGGCAGCGCCACGTTCTCTCCGACCTGTGTATGCCTGTCCTTATTTCTCCTGCGCCATCACTGGAGGCAGTCGAGGTGGAAGGAGTCTCTGCTGTTTGTCTTCTTCTGGATGCTGACCAGGGTCCTGACCTTGGGCTGTCTATTTTTCTTTTTAGGTTTGTCTGAATCTTCTGTCTGGTGTGTGTCTATGGTGATTGTGTGGCAGTCATTGCTGTACCTTCTTCTCCTGGGTTGTCCCCATCTTGCCTGCCATGTCCTTTGGTTTGCATTGGCTTGGGGTGGTCCAGCTGATCCCACTGGCAGGGGGGCTCTGCACACCCTAGAGAGATGCCCTTTCTTCTGGCATCTCCTGCATATGGTATTCTAATAGCGGCAGGTTTCCCAGGGGTGATTCCTGCCACAGCTCCCACACATGGGTCGGTGGGCTTCAGTGGCCATCTTGGACCCCCGGGTCAGCTTGATTTTGTATATGTTGTCTTCTTTGGCCAAGTCGGTGTCACTGCCATCTTTGATGTCTCATCATTGATGTCTGGGCTCTGTGGCTGTTTGGGGGGTGGACTTTCTGGTGACTTCTGCAGCAATGACTTCCTCAACTGCTATTTGGAGGGTTAGGGTGCTTCTGGCAAGCAGACTTCTCCTAAGTTTGTCATCCCCCAAGCCACATACAAAATAATCCCATAATGTTTTATTGAGCTCTGGGAACTTGCAGTCCATGGCCACCTCTTGGATTGCCACTAAGAAGTCCACAATCCCCTCACCCTCTTTCTACTTCCAGCTGTAGAATGTGTACTGCTGGGCCATTTCAGACAGCTGCGGGACATAGTACTCTTCAATTTTTCTAGTAGCATTGTCCATGAGATCTCTGTCATGCACTGTGGGGAATGTGACTACCTTCACCATGGTGAAGACTTGCAGTCCACAATGGCTTGGGAATACAGCCAGCTTTTGATCATCCGAAATGTCTGTCATCCCACTGGCCTTGAGGAAAAATCCTAACCACAGGATGAAGGCGTCCCATGCTTCGGTCTTTGCATCGAAGTAGGCGAACAATGTGGGAGTGGTCATTTCAGTAGACATGGTGCTTGCTTCTGTGCTTCCTTGATTATCCAGGTCTTGTCTTATTCTCCAATCCCACCTTCGTCGACAGAGTTAAAAGGGCATGAAAGGAGACTCACAGACCTGGTTTGAAGTCTTATTTATTCAAAGCCCACTCGATTCCAACTGAAGGGCTGCAGGCAGGTTACTCCCTTTTAAGCAGGGCATGAGCACCCTGCAACCCAAAGAGAAATGGTGTCCAGCACTGCAGGTGCGGATCTGGTAGAAAACCCTGTCCACGCATGCGCAGACACAACAATTATGATACTTTGGGATCAAAGATTTCAAAAATATGTAATACAGGTTTAAAAAATATATAATGATATTTTTACTTTACCATACTGCCAGGTGTCTAATTTTGTAGCATATAGAGTACCATGCTATAAAGTCTGATTTTTGAAGATATTTCTCTGCATTTTATTTTTTGAAATGAAATGTAAAGCAATCCTTATATTTTTGATATTTAGTAAAACAAATCATTATTTCTTTTTAATTTTTTTAAAAAATATTAAAACTTTTAATATTTTTTAATTTTTCTAAAAGCCTTTACCATAGCATTCAGACCCATGTCTCCTTTTTTTTTTTTTTTTAAAAAGAACTGATTCATGACAAATGCATTAACAACCTACTCTGCAGACTAAGATGCAGATGTGATTTTTCAAAGCAAATATAATAGCTCTTTAACCTGTTTGCATTTTCTTGTGTGATAAAATTAACTTGACAACATCTCACTGTTTCAGAATCATTTTGTCTGGAAGCATTGACCTCTAAATATATGAAATACCCTTTTCTTGTGTAGATCAGAGCTGAAATACAGCCACTTTGCCCAGGTTCTATAGAACCAGTTATTAGAAGAAATCTCCTTTTGTTTTTCCCCACTTTTCAGGGTTAATCCTGTAAAGATTAACTTTACAGGGTTAATCCTGTAAATAATGCAATTGTTTTTAGCCTAATCTTTATTGCCTTGCTCACAGAAACTGCCTCTCCCCTTATTACATTGTAACTTTGGTGAAGTTTAATTTTGTGCTTGCTGATGTTTAAGCCTGTGGCCACACCCACAGAACTGATAATTTTCAACTGGTGGTGAAAATTGAATTTCACCACTGGTGTAGATGTATGTATCTTTTGAAGTGTACAAATAAACATTATTCTAAGAACTTTCCCTGAAGATTTTGCAAACTGAAACAAATATGCATGGTTCATTGCCAAGGTTTCAAAATCTGATTTAGTTCTAAAAACATTTCTATATTTCTGCTGAAAGAAACCAGTAGAAATGTATATCTGTACATGTATTTCACACATAATTGGGCCTGTATGTTATGTTCTGGAGGCTCACTCTATTTCGCTGCACACATGTTGTGCATTGACAATGAAGGATTGAATTTAATTGATGTTCTGATAGTCTTCCAAAATTAGCCATGTACCCTACTGGTATTTCTGGGCAGATTGACTAGAACAAGGAATTTAGCCATGGGGGAAGAACAAGCCAGACAGAAAAGAGTGGGCTTTGCTTAGGAATGAAGCTGGAAAACCAATTTGGCTAAATAAAGGTATTTAAGAAAATGGAAAATATATTAATAGGAATATTGGGGGGGGGGGGTTTCCTCTGTCTTCGTCTGTCTTCCTTGCAACCATATGATATGTTAAGATTTGTGCCTTCCCTAATTTAACAGATGTGTGATGGGAATGACAAAAAAAAACCCCCGAGATTTTTGTTTTCCTTTTCTGTTTTCTTTCTCTTGTCTTTGTGTGTATATATGTGTCTAAGTCTTTGTGTGCCCTTGAGGTAATAAAAAACAACAACATATCTTCACCCTGAGTGCCTGGCCAGTAGAACAGGGTGAAGAAAACTATATTAATTTCTTTCCTTCCCCCTTGGTACCTTTAAGAACAGCCAAGTTTATGAGGGAATGTTTTAAGTTCATTTACAGTGGGAAAAAAATTCATTCTTGCTTTTACTGTATGCAGTGGTGGGATTCAGCTGGTTCGCACCAGTTTGCTGAACAGGTAGCTAATTGCTTGTGCAGTTCGGACAACAGGCTGAAAATAAAGTGCAAGAGTGATTTTTTTCCTTTTCTCTCCCTTCAGTTAATAGCTCTAGACAGACATTTAACAGGCTAGTTACTTTCAGATGGAATGCAATTAACACCCACCTTGAATAAAGCCAATAAACAACAGAAACTGACAGGAAAACCCAGGAAAAACCCATCAATCATCCATCTTGGGATGGGATTAACCTCTTCCCTTTAAAAAGAAGGACAAGATTACAAACATTTTGTAAGGACATTAAGTAACACTTCTGTGATCAGCTGATACTCCCTGGAGTTCTCCAAGATCTTTTATAGCTGCTACAGTGTTGGCTACTTCTTGTTTCTTCCTGGGGAAAAACATTCATGAGGAAATAATTGGAAAAAATTATCTTCCCTGGCACAAAATGAGGGATTGTGGGAAGTACACCCCAAAAGTACAGTGCCAAGAACCACTAAACCAGTGCAAAACTAAAAACAGCTTTTCCCCTTTATGACAGAAAAAACCCTAAGGCAAAAGTCTCAGTTGGCAAAGCAGATGCTCAAGCTAAACTGAAAGTCTGGGCATGCTGCCAAAAGTCATTAATGACTATTACTAGAAATAACAAAACCTGACCACAAATTAGCCCCAGGAAAACATTTGAATAGGGCCACAAAGATAAGTGGAATCAGGATAAAAAATAACTCTCTAAAGCACATCAGAACTCCTCTTTCCTGCCTTTCTGACAGGATTAACCCCTAGAATAGAAAAACAAAAGACCCTGGACCAGGATTAAACCAGTAAAGTAAAACAAAAACCCAAGGCAATCACTTCAACTAGAGGCACATCAAAACCCATGAAACTGTAGGAGCTTCAAAGGAAAATTAAGTATAAAAGGGCATGGGTTTGCCTCCCCCCAAGGGACTGGCTAGTCAGGAATGTTTGAGCTATGTCACTATTTCCTCTTGCCTTCCTGAATTAAAGGATCCTGCTTTCTGACAGCTTGCTTAGGTGTCAATTTCTTCTCAGCACTGGTGACTGTGTCCCAGCTGAGGAATGAATCACAAGGAGATGTCTTCCAACAGGTTTAAGATAAGTTTTGCAAGTTTGTTGATCTTTCTGTAAACAGCAGAATTTAGGAATAAATTATGTCAAGATAGGATATTTGTTAAGTGTCAGTTTCTGGAAATTAATCATAAATGTCCACATATTTGAACAATTCTGTTGCTTTAAATGACAGGTCATATTATTTCAAGAGTAGAACTCACATAAATTAAGAATATCCAAAGGTTAACCATCATTCTATCTTTGTTTCTACTTTAATAGGAATAATCAAATGATTTTGTATTAGCTGCATAGTTATAATGATACAATTATTAAATGAGGCACAAATAGATTTCTACGTTTAACCCAGGAAATTGGAGGGCTAGGACTTTATATTATTGAAGAAATTATTCCAGATTCAATGTTGAATTGCTAATGTAATACTGTAGTAAGAAGCAAGTGTCTTGAAAGCTGGAATAAAGTGGCTCAACATAACTGAATTACAATTGAAATTAAAATTATGCCAAAATGGAAGATCACTTCAGAGGAAGTTTTACCCCTGTTGAGGAGTGTTCACTTTACAGTTTAGTTTGACCTTGATTTTTTGGTTTGAATTACATAGTAGGGCTAACACTAGTATGATGTTTCTGATATCCAAGTTAATGACATGAAGCCAGAAATATTTTTAAATTATTATTATTATATTCAAGTGGTACAATGTTTTTAAGGTTGATGTATTCAGTTGTATAACCCAGAAAATCTACCAAAAAAGAACTACTCAGATTATTGGGAGTATGTAGAAGTATAAATTATATTTCTGCACTGGAACTGTGCATTTAAATGTGGTTTTTCTGGTTGATGACTGTAATACAGACATCCTTTCAAGTTGATCTGGATCTTCTTGAGAATATTCTAAACTACCAGGTGTGTACTTCATCCTTTAGATATCTAAAGATTGTCTTGAAAATAGGATTCCATATAATACACATACAATTTTGTTCGGCCTTACCTGAAGTTACAATGTGAGGTCCTTGGTGTTTTCTGAGCTTGGTTGGTTTTTTTGCTATTTCCTAGTTTCATTACCAAACTAGGTAACTTCATCAGGTTACAGTCCTTCTTGAATCTAATTATCCTGTTCAAACTCTTTCCAGGTGATTGCAAAGCAAAATGAAAGTTTACTAGCATCCCCAAAAATATAAAACATGAAACAACTAAAGCAAGAGAGGACAATGTACTTGGTCAATTTCCCAAGACCAAAGAAAATTTTGTCTGGTTAATGACCTGCTATATTTCAGCCCATCTTACAAGATCTTGCCTCCTTATTCCCAGTCTGGTACCTTTCCTTGCCCAACTATTTTATTTGATTGTAAAGCAAATGTACAGCATTTGTAGCAATCAAGATTGATTTGGTGATAAGCAGCATTCTTCCACTATTTTATTTTTAAAATAGAACAAACTACATGACTGTATAAATTTTTTAAAAGCCCAATAGTCTTATATTAAAGAATTATCTTAATGGCTAGTGAACATCTGGTGTAAAGGGAAGCATTAATTCAATGATGTTTAAAAATGAACTTCTTGTTCATGAGCCAGGATTAGATAGTGATGGTATATGGATTATTTTTTTCTTAACACACTTTCTAAACATTAATTGGAGGATTGTTAATCTTACTGAATTTTGCAAATATAAAAAATGTTCTAAACTATTTTTGCTTATGTTTATCCTTTGCTAAGATGCGAAATTCTGAGGCAGCATCTCTCCATGTGCTTGTGAAAAAAAGTAATTCCAATTGAGGTTTCCTTTTGTACAGGACTGAAATCGAAGGCTTTAAGCCCAGATCTAAGAATTACCATAGCATCTTAAGATCCAAATATGCATACATCTGCTGAAAAATGTTTTTAAATTACACTTTCAGATAACTGAAATTCAAATACAAACTGTTTGACTAGATGCAACTTTTTATGAGATGGGTATTCTGTACAAATAAATCATTAAAATCATATCTAGTACTGTGTCTAGTACAAGACAACACAATTTAAGGAAAAATTAAAAGACATACAAAAGGTTTAGATACTGGAAACAAATGAAGGATGAAGGAACTAGATATGTTTAAGCTTTTAAGATGACTGAAAGAAAGATAATAGCACTTCAAATAAGTGAATGGATATCATAAAAGACAAGTCTTTCATTCCATTCTTTTATGTGGAGTAGTGGATTTAACTTATAGGAAAGTGGATTTTAATTAAATACCGGAAAACCCCCTATTTCCTAACTGTAAGAATTCTTGACAATGGCACCAGTTATCCAGAATATTGATAAACTTCATTTAATTGCATATGACAACCAAGAACTGCTTTGGCCTGGATAGTCTCAGTAGGGATATTGGGATTCCTGAGGCAAGAAATTTCTGATTAACAGAAATTCAAGTCATTTATGCATTGATTTGAATCCCAAAAATTGGATATGTCTTAAGTAGCCCTTTCAATTCTATAATTCAGTTAATTCCTATACTTCTTTTGACTTTGATTTTGGACTAGCTTACCTTGTAATTATTTGGACACTTAGTCCTACAACCTGACTACAAATACAAATTTAACCTTTGTGAGCCTTTCCTAATAATCATGTTGTCTACTCCCTGATTTTATAAGTATATTGCTTATATCCTTGCAACTTTGATTAGATGCCAACTAACTGATGTGCAAAAGTCGTTTCAGCATAGTTGAATATCTTTTCAGCATAGTTGAATTACATGTGACTTTTCTACCTTTATATCATTATAAAGCAAACCAAATCTAACATGTGCCCTGCTGCAAGCATAGTTCAAGTAGAATGATGGAGGACACAATATCCATGAGCTGCTCTGGCCTGGACAATCTCAGTACGGACACTGAAATTCCTGAGGCAAAAAACCTGGGATAACCCAAAGCTATGACTAAGATCTCTTTGAGCTTCCAAAAGAAAAAAAAAAGGAAGGAAAGTGTTGCTTGCAGCTGTTAGTAGTAATAAAAGAGTAAAGGAATCTGGAATCATGAATACAGAACAATTACATGTTAAACCTACAAATCCTGAATCTTTGTCTTCACAGCTCTTCTTACTGTGCTGAAAGTCATTATTACTATTGAAAGAAATAATGCATGCCAAACTAACTAAATTTGAATTAACTGGTAAACTTTTTTCATTGAAATAGGCAACTCAGAATTATGCAAATAGAATTTCTCTTAAGACTTGCAGTTTGGAGGCTGATTCAATTAGTGTTTTCCATCTCTGATTACAGAATTTTATAGTATTCCTTTTTGAATGTCTGGTGGGAGCAAATGTAATTGAACTAAAAGATCTAATAAAGCAAAGGGGAATAATCTAACAATAACAATTGAAATATACTCCTCAAAGACAAGGAAGTGTCTTGGAGACCACAAGTCCCTGCTATAGCTGAAATAAAAGGTTAATTTGGTGGCAGCAAAAGTTAATTTAAAACCTCCTCTGTGGAAAAGAGTCACCAAATTATATTGTACAGGCGACTGATTGGATTGGGAATCAGAGGTCATCATAATTTAGTAGCATAATAATGGAGCCAGTAGTTCTAGAAGTACATTAATTACACACCTGAATTTGGTTTTATCTATATTAATTTAGCTTTGTTATCTGAGCAACAAGCTTGGCCTGAAATGCTATTTTGGGGCAGCATTAAGCTACTTTGCATAGCAACCGTCACTGTCATATCTTTAATGGATTCCACAAAACACAACTATTCAAAATATGATTGTGTGTTATTCTTGGTTTTTCAATTATTCGTCTGATTTAGGATCAGGAAGAATGGCAAGATACCAATTAATAAATAAAAGTAACTATAGGAGGAAAACAGTAACTATTGGAAATGTTAATATTTAAATGTTAATACTTAAATTTAAATATATTATTAGAAACTTAATAATATTGAATAATGGAATGGATCAACAATTAACAAAGTCAAATAGTTACCAATATCTGATTATACTGTATTTTTAATTACCATCTGTGATTAAAGAGCCCCATTAAGTAAAGTGAAGATCTTGCTGCCATTTATTTCTGCTTGTTGTCTTGCCTAAATTGTTCAAAAAATAAAGGCATATAGTTCTCCTTTGAAGAACAATTTAAGAATCCAATGGATTGGACATCCATTACCAATTTTGAAAGGGCCTGGCATAAATGTTAAATGGCGATTAATGAGTTGTCAGCATCACTGGAAGGATTGTATTGATGTCCAATAGAAAGATCTTCACTAAGTGGGTAGTTCAATGCCTTTTAAAGACTGTCATCTCCCTACATCATCAGCTAAAAACAGTCTAATGTCAAAAACAGAAAGGAAAGACATCAAATGAGGCACTAGTAGATTTCTGTAATAATTTGGAAAGGGAAAATAGAGTATAGAACTGGCAAGTACATGAAGCATTTACGTTCTGAATTAAATATGATTTATCTAGGATAGAAAATGTTGTGGATATACCAAATCAGCATACACAACACCCAATAAATTTTATATTGGTCACACAGTGGCATTAAACAATAGATAAGGGGGAGTAAAGAGATATGAAGTATAGTTTAATATCACAATTCTTATTTAAATATTAAGAACCTTTGTTATGTGAACTCTAGTAATCCAAAGCTGTTAAAATGGCACAATATGTCATCGTTCTATCTTTGTGTCATATTGTCTGTGTAAGTTGCTGCCCTTACATTATGTCATTATGCATATCATAACTTACCCCACTTGTGTCTCCTGAGAATGCTTATTATTATTATGGGCACTAAGACTGAACACAAGACAAAACAGGAAAGAGATACATCTATGCTGGACAGTGAAATGGGGCACTCAGACAAAGAAGAGAAAGGGAAGGGACACAACAACTTATAAGCAACATGGGACCAAATACACAACAGGCCAATTTACTGTTGAAATGTACCTGGACTAAAAACAAAATATGGAGGAATAGTTAGAGATTGGTCAAATCTGAAATGGCATCTATGTTTTTATCAGACAATAACTTTTATTTATTTATTTAAATTTATATACCGCACCCTCTCCCTAGGGACTCGGGGCGGTGTACAGCAGATAAAAAATACATAGACAAAATTTAAAAATCAATTTAAAACAATTAAATGAGCTGATATTTAAAAATTACAGTTAAAAATAAGTTAGAGTTGATTATAAAATTTAAAAATAAACCAACAATTAAAATAACCCTGAGGTGTCAGGCCAGGCCGGCTAGCTGGAAAAGATGAGTTTTTAACGCACGTCGGAAAGCTCGTAGGTCAGTAATGGTCTGAAAGGGGGGAGTTCATTCCATAAGGAGGGCGCAGCCACAGAGAAGGCCCGAACCCTCGGGGCTGTCAGGTGACATCGGCCCAACGGTGGTACCCATGTGTGGTACCCAATATGTGAACATATTGCTGCTTATTTATTTATTTGGCATCTGGCACTATCTGACTGATGAACAGCTTAATGTAAAAGTCATGTTAAAATGAAATTTTTATTTTCAAACATGACTTCTTAAATAAGTCAAGTAGAATGAATAGGAAAATAATCCAGGCCAGGCTAGCATTGTCTCAAAATGTGGACAGATTAGTTAAAAAGACATGACCCCAAAGCTACAATTTTAATTGCAATGAATGAAGATATTTTGAGCCTGGGTCTGGAGAGGGGGATTGGCAGTGGTGTCCTGTGTTGTTTTGGGTCCGGTGTTGGTTTTTGTGGCT
>JAEANM010004116.1:0-21276 GCA_017656035.1 Myanophis thanlyinensis
TCGCTGCTGTCAATACATTTACAATCAGATATTTCAATTCTTTGTTAAGTATGTCCGGCATGATTCCCAACAAAAAATTTCTGGCTTCAACTCTATGTGTTGTTTTATCATCTTTTCCAACCACAAGACGCACAAATATTTCTATCCACTTTTTGGGGGGTGGGGGGCAGGAGAAGTGAGTCTTATAGTCTGAAAAATATGGTATATGCACAGTCACTTGCTTTTTTATACATATTGGTATTTGTTGAAGCACTCTAGTAGTGCTTTTGAGTTCCATTGGAAGTATTGTTTGATTTAAATTTGATTTACAATATTTTTAAAAAAATATTGTTAAGTGAACTCCCTTGCTTGTAGTCAGAGATGCAGAAATAAAATGCTGACTGTAGTCTTCCCTGCAGCCTTTCAAAGCTTTCACTGGGCTTTACATTATCTTCACCACGCTGGAAGTTTGTGATTGTGTGTATATATATGTGTTGTTTTTCTTAAATCTGTCAGGGTAGGAAAGAACTTGATGATGCTGCAGACCTTCTTGCAGACTCACTGGGACAAAGAGAGCCTGACCCAGATGAAAAGAAACCAGTTTTGGATAAAGTAAAGGTGAGAAAAAAGCAGACCCTTCTCCACAATCTGTGAATTAGTACTATACTTGTTTTCCAGAATTGCAAAGAAAACTAGCTGTCCTGAGCTAAATAATTGGCAGAAGTATGGATGGACTGAGCCAGAAAAGTTTGCTGATTAAGCAGAGAAGAGATGTTTTCTATGTCAGCTCTCTAAAGTCACTGTTTGTTTCACTGCCCTTTTAATTGCTTATTCCTGTTCAGGAACTCTTTTGCTTCCTGTTTGCCTCTTTAAATACTGAAAATCAAAATTTAATTTTATCTCTGTAGTCTTTGTTTATATGAAATGTTTGGATTGCAAAATTATACCTGTGCAAGAAAAAAGTTATTTAAAAACTACAAATTTGTTTATATATAATCTGTGTTGATTTAATTTTTACAAATTCAGAGGCATAACTTAAAAATGTTTTAAAATGTTCTTGAACTAATTTACAAAAAACATATGCATTTAGATGGCATTGTAAAACATGTCATATATTTGAACCTGCTATGTTTTGTGGCATTTTTTGTAATGTTTATGTGACACCAGTTTTTAAACATTTTAATTCTTCTGAAAATGTTACCAAGTGTGCTGTCTAGATATAGATGAGAGAGTCATCTATAAATCATGGTTGGGATTCATTACTCGTCTAAAAAAATAAGTGCATTTAAAAAAAGAACCCACTTTTTACAGGAAAAAGTCAAAGCTGAACATAAAGACAAACTTGGAGAAAGAGATGATACAATCCCTCCTGAATATAGACATCTTCTGGACTCAGATGAAAAGGTAAATAGATATTTTTAAAGTCAAACTTACAACATAAAGAAATAAATGTACTGAACCAGGACTAGACTGTCAAATAACATCAATAAAGAACGATGCCCCTAGGATGCCTCTAGTGTTTAAATGTACGTTTCCTCATAAATAAGAGTACTGCCCAGCCTAGAGTTTTCTAAATGTGTTCAAAGTTCAAGTTCAAACCTTTATTTTCAATGCACAAAATGTGTACAATGAAATTAAATGAGGATCCATTGGTGCAATCACACATTAGCATTAGTCAGGATGGGTTCTGTTAATCAAGAATCATGGGAGTTGTTGCCTAAGAGTCAAAGTTAGGGAAGAATGCTTTAGAGCAGGGGTGTCCATTCTTTTTGGGCTTGTGAGC
This sequence comes from Myanophis thanlyinensis, assembly GCA_017656035.1. Classification (NCBI taxonomy): domain Eukaryota; kingdom Metazoa; phylum Chordata; class Lepidosauria; order Squamata; family Homalopsidae; genus Myanophis; species Myanophis thanlyinensis. The sequence goes on from JAEANM010004116.1 coordinate 1,763, forward strand.
TACTTTTGCCGTACCGGTAGTGATAACGGTGTTTGGCTCCGCCCACTGGGTCAGGAATGGGTGGGTGGGGCTTCCTTTTTTCATGTACCTCATGTTAGTTTTAAAGTTTTCCTGCCTTTTGTTGCGCTTTGGAAGCGGGATTGCTCCTGGGCAAGCAGCTGGAAGAGAAGCCACTGCTGTGGCTCCTGTTCAAAAAATTTTCCTTTCCATGAGCTGCAGTGATGGCTTCTCTTCCAGCTGCTCATCCAGGAGCAATCCTACTTCCAAAGCACAGCAAAAGGCAGGAAAACTTTTTAAAATGAACACGAGGCACGCCAGAGCCTTCCTTTCTTCATGCAATCTACCCACACAATCTTTGCGATCAACCGGTAGATTGTGATCGAGCTATTGGGCACCCCCGCTTTAGAGCAACTACGACAGATTGCTTGACATGGAAAATGAAAGCATCATGCTCCCTTCATATGTTTTGAAACTGTGTTTTACATACATGCAAATATAGGACCAGAAAAGACCTGGGGGGGGGGGGTCTTCTAGCCTAGGCAGGAATTTTTATACCATTCTGGACAATGATTGCCCAATCTTTTCTTCAAAATCCCCAATGATAGAACACCCATCACTCCGTTTTGTACTGAAGGTACATTTAAAGTTTCAGCATGCAGAGTGCTACTTTTGAAGGACATGAACCAACAGAATTAGGAAAAGTTGAACAGGCATTATAACAGGCATTCTAGATTATTTAAAATAGATGACTAGATTAGACTTGAATAGGTTGGTGAAATGGATATTTAATTAAGTTTTATCTTTGTCAAAGGATAAGCCTATAAAGCCAAAAGATAAAGATGGTGAGAAACCCAAAGAACAAACGGTAAGGATGTATTATTTCAGATTCTTTGCTGCACTTGCTTGTCAGTAGATTGCTTAGTTTATTGAAATATGAATCTTACTTCCAAGGACCAAAATGATAGATATGAATCCCTTAATGTAGCATTAATGTAGCATGAATTTTAATGCTGTTCGTGTGAAAAGGTATCTTGACTACTTTATATAAGACCAATGAGAAATAAGATAGTTTCTATCTGTAATAACATTGGAAAGAATAATTCTTATTTATTTAAATTTCTACACCATCCATCTCAACTGGGTGACCCAGGGTAGTTCAAGTCAAGAAACTGATCAAATTCTTTTAAAAAAATACAGGATTCTTATGACAAACATGAATTATAACCAAACAGAGCTAAGCTCTGCTAATGATAATGGAGTATTTGTATTACTTCTGCCGCTGCAGCCTGGTGGGCTTTTGTTCCCAGCTGTTGTCTACTGTTTCATATCAATTAACCCCATGTACCAGTGAAGAACCTCAGGGAGTAGGACCCAGTGGTGAGCATTACAGAGAAGGATGGTTTTAATTTTAACAAAGATCTGTGGCACTTGAAAATATTTCTGCATTTTGAAAGTTCTTGTTTCATTTGCTCTGTATCTTTTGTCCCAATGTTTGAAACTCACAAATTGATGTTTGATAACTAAATTTCTGATTTTGGTTTAGGACTAATCTTTTAAGATGGTTTTGGAAAAGTAGTTATTTTGCAGATCTTTAAAACGGTAATTATTCTTATTTCAGAAGCCAGACAGTGACTCAGCAGCCATTGATGCTCTCTCTGGGGATTTCGGCCATTGTGATAAATCTGCTGTTTCACAGCCACCATCAACAAAGGTAGGCCTGTTTTGGCAAGGAGATCAGGTGTCCTTTAACTCAGTCTTAATGTCCTGCCACATTAAGGGAGCAAAAGTAACAAAAGGTAGTTTGCAAAATGGCCTTGCTTCTGTTTAATAAACAGCAAATAAAATCTGCTGTTGATTTGTTACGTGGTCCTGCATTAATATATTTTTTTAAAAGTATATTATACAATATTTGCATTCTACTTGTTGAATGTAAGCCATATTTAAGAAAGAATCCCATCTGAAGAGTGCAAGATGACCCAAATCAGAGTTATACCTCATACTATTTTTATCCTGCCCTTAAGGTGGTAAGTAAACAGAGTACTTCTGCCTCTTATCTTCTCTCCAACACCTCCTTGAGTTTGGTTGGGCTGAAAAACAGGGATTGGCTCAGTTACCCAACCAGCTACAGAAGGCCTAGAACTCTGTGTCCTGGTTTGTAGGCCTGTACCTACACCACTACACGATAATGCGTAAATGTGTGTAATCGATTTTTTTCTATTGTGCGTGAAAATCTGTATTGATGTGTCAGAAGAAATTCAACATCTTCAGTTCAACAATCTTTATTAGACCTTAATTATGTTCAAATTTGAGTTTCAAGAATTCTTCAATAAGAAAATAGACCAGGAAAAAGGACAAAAATACATTGGCTAATTTGAAAACTATCTGTGTTCTTAATGTTCTTAATTAAAGAGTTTTTGAAACTTGAATGCTTATTCTCTTCTGTAGAATTGGCTGATTGTAATAAACAGGGACTGGCTTTTTATCATGGCTACTGTGTGAAATCATGGCTACTGTGTTTTAAAAAACATGCTTTCTGTCTCTCTTGTGGTTATCCAGTGAACGTTTTAATAGAAAAATAGTTTATAAATAGATTTCTCAGTTTAATGCCATTCCTCTAAATAAGTAAAATATCCCCATTTATAATATGCTTTATACTAGAGCGCCATCTGCCTGTTTTTTAAAAAGTTTTAATTTTGCTTGCATAATTTTATTTCCTTTCCTATTTCCATGAGAATTTGAGGACAGGATTCATTTAAATATTCTTTAAAAAGATAGAATTCATGGTTTACCTACTCACAATTATTCCATATAGCTTTACAAAAACTCCTTCCTTTGGTAGATTTGGTCTAATTGTTAGGTAAGCTGATTTTTAAGTAATTAAAAATTATACCAAATATAGCTGGGGTTAATCCCACATTGGCTTCTAAAGCAAAGCAAAGACCTGTTAAACAAATGCTGTTTAAGAGTGGCATTTTATTTCTAGTCTTTGCAGGAACATGCATAAATTAACTCAAATAATGGAGCAAAGAGTTGGTTGTTTTAAATGCTAATTCAGGTTTCTTAAATGTCAAATGGAATGAGGGAACAAGTATTAAATGCCTGTTCTTGCTTTTAATTCTTAGTTGTAAATCTGAGTTTTATTCATTTTCAAGAATGTCTCCAGTGCAAATGCTGTCTAAATTATCCAAAGAAAATCTTAGCTCATCAAAAATAAAAGTTGTTTTGAATGTCTCTAATAAATAAAAACTAATAAAGCTTTTCTCATAATAAAGTTGTGCTAAGTATATGCTTCTTTTTGTTTGTCTCTCCAGGACAATACAAATAGGGCAGCGTTTTCCATGTGCATATTATATGTCCTCAATAAAATGCAAGAATTTATTCTTATACCATAAATAAAAAATATGCATGAACCTGAATATTTAAACATTAAGCTTTAGAAAACGTACATCTTCCACAGGAAAGATAAAGCAGAATCAGAAAAGGAGGTGTTTGGCAGGAGCTTATTCCCCACAGTCAAGTGTTCCCTTAACTAAAGTCTCAGCAGCTGCATTTTATAAAAACATAATGCCTCAAACTTATATTATGGAACTATCTGATGTTCTATCTTTAACAACTAATTTTAGTTGAACCCTTGGGTCAGATCTCCATCATATGGGTTTCAGTTTTTCTGTCTAGGTAATGCTTGACTTAATGACCATCCATTTAATGGTGGTTGAAATAGGGAAAGGTGATTTTGACCTGTCTTCAAAGTTAGGACCAGTGCATTGCCACCTTAGTCTTGTGATTAAAATTCAGGCACTTGCCAAATCAGATTACATTTACAACCGACAACGGCATCTTGTAATTACCTAATTATGATTAATGACCTTCCCAACTGACTTCTAACAAGCAATATTAATTGGGGGAAGTTGGATTCACATAACAAATGTGGTGATTTGCTTCAGGACCATTTCTGGTCCCAATTGTGGTCATAAGTCAAGGACCACCTATATGTATCTCATGCAAATACACTTTGAAAAGATGTTATTTCTTGAAAAATGAACAAAGCATTTTTCTCTGTTGGGCACAGGAGGAGAAATCAAAAGATGTTGCCTCATCTAAACCTAGGAAGGAAGAAAAGAAATCCAAAACACCCAAGAAGGTAAAAGATTGTTTAGCATAACAATTTTACAGTGTGATTTGTTCCACTTTTGTCTCTTGTATGAATTGGAGAATTTCTGAAGCATCTTATGTGCAATTTTTAAGATTATTCCCTTACCTCTATTGTTAGTTAGGAAGCCTGTTTTTTTTTTAATCTTGTTTCATTACCATCACCTATTTCTAGGATAGAAACTATGAACCTGTTGTTGTACTCAGTTTGACCAATGTGAAACAGTGGGGATAAAAAGAATTACTATAATCAATTGAAACTATACATTAGCCTGAAATATACTTATGGGAACATTAGTCCTACATTTCATGTAGATGCTAATGATTCTCTGGAAATTTTATGGGATATTTGTACATTATTTGCCTAAATTCATAGGCATATTTAATACTAGCTTCTACCTTAGTTATTTAAACATGTAAATGATACCCTTTTGCCATTTTAGATGCTTGTATTGAGGCTGGAAGGGATTCAATCTGGAGTGACTTAAATTGGAGTGTCGCCTTAGCTAACAACCACTGGAATTGCTAGTTGCTAAGTGATATGGTCATGTGTCATACTTTATGACTGTATCACTTAACAATAGAAATTTCATCCCAATGATGATTACGTCAAAGATAACCTATGTGGTTAAAAAAAATACATTTACCATTGGGTGCCATTGCTCTGATCAAATTTTGAATCTCTAGATACATGAAAGTGCCAATTAACTTTAAGAGAGATACTTTTTGGGTGTAAAAAGCTTTTTAGCTGTTTCTGATTTTTGATAATTTTATGTACTTCAAACTCAAATCCCCTCCCCCAAATCTTTATTTACCATTATTTTTTTAACGACCTGGCTAACACATCACACTTTACTATGGTTTGATTAATCTTGTCCTATTGACAGAACTTCACTTCACGGAACATGCTAAGCCAAAACCAGTCCCCCAAGTCATAATTCATAACAGAATATGTGAATTCAGTGTTTACTTCATGAATGCAATAACTAATGTCATGATTCTTTTTTCTCTCTTTTAAGGCAAAGGAGCAATCTTCCACTGCAAAATCTGAAAAACAAAAAAAAAGTTAAATATCATCAGGTAAGGCAGTCCTAAGTTATCTATATCTATCTATATCTATAATATGCATGTGATTTACAATAAATTAACATTTAGAAAATCTGTAGTTGCAAGCCCTGATGTCAGGATAGGTTTTTCACTATTTCAGAGATTAGTTTGACTCATAGCACATATTCTGATATCCTAAAAAGTCTTTCCCTCCCAGCAAGAGCCTTTTTTGTAAGATGTCCTCTTACATCTTTCCCATTAGGGATCCATTGCTGTACACTTGAAGTAACAGATGGATAACCTACACGATGTGTCAGCCCTCTTTTGTAGTACCTGGAGGCCTCTCCTGAAAATATCAGCACCAAAATACAGAGGCGCACTTTCTCTTTGTTTCTTACAAATAAAAAATAAAGTTAGATCATTCATAAAAGAAATAAACTTGCTCTCTCTGGTGATAATAGATCACTGCCATAATCTTTGAAGTTGAGATAAATCATTTTAAAAAACATATTCTCCCTTGGACTGTTGTTGGCTGTACCTGAGCTAAGTTTTTCTACAGACTTCTGATTAATTTTGAAGCACACTGCAAAAGATAATTTCAGAATTTTCAGTAAAACCTCTTTCCCAGCCGCTTGGGAAAAAATGAGACAATGAGTGTGCCCACTGCCACTATCCAGCCTTTGCTTAAGCCCCATCTGACTCCTTGACAAAAGTTAATCTTTGATTTTTTTTTAAACTCCTCTAGGCTTTTTAATGAAACACTACAAGATTTGATTAAACAAGGAAATTATGTTCAGTAAGAGGATTCCATTTATATGAAACATCACAGATGCAATATTATGTTCTTATATCCAGGGGTTTGTTTTTCCCTCCTATCAAGTCACAAAGTTGATATGAACAGCTCTATACATTCTATAAATAACATTGGTTAGTTTAAGTCAACCATATTTATCCTGCTAATCTGGGTATCTTAGTTTTCTGTTTTAAAATTCTTGCCTCAACTGTTATGACACACTTCCTTTTAAGAATAGAATATATTTTTATCTTTTCAGAATGTTTATCACCAGTGTGAAAATTCTTTATTTTGATGGACAGCTGCATTTGAACAAAAGCAATTTTGAAAAAAGATAGCATCTTGGACATTTTATGGTATTGGGCTATTTTGGCATGCAAAGCATTTATTTTGCTATTTTCAAGGATGAACTCACATTTTCTAGACACTTACTTTATTGTCTGTATTACTGTCATTTTCTTAAGTTTTGAAAAGAAAAGAATGCTTTATATTTGTAAGAAAGATATTTCTTATGGATTTAATAGGAGTGAAACATGCAAAAATTTGCACATAATCTACACACAGTGCCTGTAAATCTCAGTCAATCTATGCTAGTTATAAAAAGGAATGCTTTAAACATGAATTTGGTTGCCTTCTTATTTAGGCCAATTGGCTAAGAGTACTTTTGCTGGAGAATACTTAGGGAGAAATAAGTAAATAGTTGCAAAGTTTTCAAAATTGGAGCAGAGTAGAAGCTTCTACGTTGCAGCCTTGGCTTCTTAGCAAATAATTAACAGTGCCATCCTTTACAACTTGTATCGTATACAAAGCATTTGTGCTACATCTATCATTGGCTTCCTGGAAGAATATCTACATCCAAATTTATAGAGAAAGGTAATTGGTATTTCTCCCACTAACCCCCCCTCCCCCAAAACTGTTCTATACCATCTACTTTACTCTGAGCAATATGTAACACAAGAGCTGAATACATAGGAGGGCATAGTACCCATCCATGGAATCGAGAACATGCAAAGAATTCTTATCCTAGTGCAATGTTTTTCAAACTTAGCAACTTTTGAGATGCGTATCTTTCAATTTCTTTAATTCTCCAGCCAGCTATTTTGGGATTCAAAGTCCACACATCTTAAAGTTGTCAAGTTCAAGAAACACTGTCCTAGTGTATAGATATATAGCACAGCTGATTTAAGAATAATTCTTAATCAGATTTCAGTGCTTTCCTTTCTTTAAGTATTCCATGCAGGGTAGGTATGTGAGATGGAGATAGTTCCAGATTCAGATGTGCTTTGAAATCTCCCTACCCACTTGCATTTTAAAATGATCACACCTGTTCTTAGGCAGCTGGCTCTATAAACTAAACCAACATTAGTTGCTCCAGGAATCTTAGCAGTGTGATTCCTTTTCACCTGCATGGGAATTAAAAGAAAGAGCATGGTGTTTTCTATCACATTTACTTTTTTCAAATTGATTCAATAAGAGATTTTCTTGTGGATTGCATCTTTCATACTGAAGACAATTAGACTGTCCTTAATTACATGTAATGTCAATACTGAATTGTATTTGACATTTTACTGTGGCACACTAATAAACATTTTATGTATTACTTTATATTTGTTATTTTGTGTTCTTTAGCAACCTGAATTCTATTGAAAATACCTTAAATATGCTTTGTTATATCTTATCAATTCCTATTACCTAATCCTTAGGCATACACATTTCACAGACCAGTCCAACCTTGCATTTATGTACTGCTGTGGATTATGGGCTTTTCACATACTTTGCCACTAGGAATTGTGTCTTATTTATTGAAATTCAATGCCAGTAAACTATAAATGACCACACTTAAAACAGTGCAACTTATTTTGAAGGGTAATACTCTGCTATTTTGTTACACTGAGAATACTAATATTTCAGCATATTTTAACAATACAGAGAGGTATTTGGCAATGATACAGTCCAAAGCAAAGATACACCTCTCAACTTTACTCCCAGAAATCTGTAAATACTATTTAATTCTAGCCTCTTGAGTCTGTAGAGTTATTTTAAAGTGATGATTATTTTAAAACAATGGCCATTACAAGTAGTCCTTGACTTACAATCATTCATTTAGTGATCAAAGTTACAATGGCATCGAAAAAGTGACTTGTGACCATTTTCACACTTATGACCATAGCAGCATCTCTATGGTCACATGATTAAAAATTGGAATATTTGGCAAGTGGTTCATATTTGTAACAATTGCAGTATCTTGGGGTTATCTAAACACCTTTTGGGACCTTCTGACAAAGTCAATGAGAAAACCAGATGATCTTAAAAATCATATTACTAACAACAACTGTAGTGACTGTGGCAAGAAAGATCTTAAGATGGGGCAATATTTACTTAACCATGTCACTTAGCAATAGCAAATTTGGGCTGAATTGTGGTCATAAGTAAAGTACCTATACAAACTTGTTTGAAGCTGTCTATTACAACAATTGTTATAAAAATACTTCTGTAGGACACTGCAATTATAGTGGTAAAAACTACATTGCTTTCTTGCCTTTAATTTGTTTTCCACAAGCCCCAACTTAGTCCAAGTGGAATAATTTTAAATATATTAAGGAACAATCCTGTTGCAGAAATTTATATCTGTTTATATACGGTATATATAGTTTTGAGAACTTACTTCTGTCAATTCTGAATCAATAGTTCACACTTCGCTATTAATCTGTAACCATGTCTTGATTTTTTCAAGGTTCTTATCCATCCACTGGATATTTTCCTCAATTGTTTCTATTGCTTGTTGAACAGCACGGAGCTCTGAAATTTGTTTGTCCATTGAGCTGAAATAGTTTTTTACCTATTGAGGAAATACAGAGAAGAGAAACACAACTGATTCTTGCAGGATTCCTACCAAACTAGCAACAGAAAACTACTTTTCTCAAAATAGACTTAATTACTGAATACAGTATGCCATGGGATGGCATTCAAAACTATTGTCATGCTTATCTCTCCTTCCTCACTATGTCTTCAACCAGAAAGGGGTTGAAAATAAAATATATATTTCAGTTGACAAGAGTAGGAGGAGCCTTGTTAGTAATTAGACACTCTCTTAGAAGATACAGATCATCCTCATATGCTTCCATTCTCTGGATGGATATGAATATTTGCAATTTTTTTTATCCTTTCTGACAAAGGCTGCAGAAGTACTCATTCTCAAGCCCCATTCATTTCCAGATGAAAAATGTAGGAAGACACATATAAAAAATGTAGTATGTTGGGCATACTACCATAGATGCTGACAATATACCATTTCAAAATGACTTGCATGTTTAATGCATGCTTTCAAGCTATAAACTATTTGTGCAATAACTAAGCATAACATAGATTAAAAAAGTCAATGGGGAGGGAACAATGCTGAACACAGGCCTCCTCTATCTGCATTCAAGCAATAACTCTCAAAGTGCAAGTTCGATGTTCGCATTGAGAATGTGCTTGTGTTCTCATTTCAATTATGCTTCTTTTCTTATACAAATCAACAGTCATTTGGAACACAATCAGGATATTTTTACAACATAGAGAAATAAAGAACTAGTTCACTGAGTTTGAAAATTTTTAAATTTTGTAGTGCTAGATGCTTTGGTCATGTCAGACAAATTGTGCAAGGCCTACTACCAGGCACAAGAAACAGGTCCATATGTCAAGGTTCAATGTAACTGTCATTGCTAAAAGCCGACACACAGGAATCTTCTCAACTAATGGTCAGTGCCTGATTAGAATTAGGTAAGGGTCAAGGTCAGCTAGGGAGTGGTTGGACTTGGTTTGTTTGTGGCTATCTAGACTATTTTTCACCCCTCTGCTAGTTCTGCCAGTCCTACACCTAAATTGGTTACTAATTTGTTTCCAGGTACAATTGAAGGTTCTAGTTTGACTTATAAAACCACACATGGCTTAGCAGCTGGTGAACTTCTCCAACTACAATGAGCTCAAGAAACTGCTTTTGGTCTCAATTTTCATGAGGGGAGAGAACTTGGAAAACTAGAAAATGCGTTTTTTCCATCAATCCCCAAATGCTTGGTTATGAACGCCTAGAAGATAATGAAACTATACTCTTTTCAGAGGGCCTTTGGAAGTCTGAAATTGGATTTTGTTATTATATTAATTGAACAGTAGTGTGCTTTATTTCTTGAAGTGATTTTGATCTGCTAATGTTATAATGATGTGTTTTGTCGTAAGCTGCCATCAGTCAATTATTTGGAAATCTCAGATAACTATATATGTATGGGTATTTATTAGAATCAGTTTAGTGTAGTGATTAAAAGTAGTGAAGCAGAAATTAAAGCTCTTAAATATGGCAGCCATCTGGGTGACCTTGAGCCAGTTACTCTTTCAGCCCCAGGAGAAGATAATGGCAAATCACTTCAAAAATGTTAAGAAGACAATGGCAAATCACTTAAAAAAAAAAAAAGCATGAACTTGTCTGCATGGTTGCCATGTCAAAACTAGTTTGAAAGTACAAACATATGTATCTTTATATACACAAACACAAAACTAAACATTATTATATATTACCAACTTGAGTCTCTCTCTATAAAAATGATTTACATTGATTTAAGATAAAAAGATTGTGTCACAGTTACTTATATAGACTGTCAAAGATATATTTACCTCAGCAAGCTGTTCCTTTGTGGAATACTGACTTGTTATGCCAGTAATCATTCCTGAAAGTGAGTGTGAGCCAAGGTCAAATCTACAAGAAAACAAACAAGACCAACAGCAAACATCAACAGAGTAAACAGTTTTGTAGGCTTCCTCAAAACAAAATAAAGTGCAAGAACATGAAGGCCATACATACTTTTTTACAAGTTTCTGCCAGTTTTCTTTTAAAAACTTCCAAGCTAATTGATATCCATGGGGATTCCTTCCAACACTGAAAATTATAGAAGGAAGTTCCTGAGTCTTTATTATGTCACCTTGCAATGCTTGATCCATTAGCCTGAAAAGAACACAATCAAACAAGTTTTTCAATTAAGCATGGATACATGAAATAAAATTATATCCCTTATTAAAGCGAGCAAGGAATACAACAAACAATTCAGTTTTTTAATTTCTCTCATTGATTCGCTCAATAGTTAGTACTTCCCCAAAGTAATTATGTTCTAATTTTCTTATCTAACCCTATCTTGGCAATATTGTTTCACAAAACAATATTTTATTTAGCCTGTGTTTCTTAAGTAGCCTACATGCAAATTTATCAATGAAAAAAGTCATTTATTTCGAAGTTTCATCTTTCATCTTTTAATATATGTAAAGTAGAATATATGCCCAACATAAAGGAAGTTGATGTTTTGGAAAAGTTGATTGTGAATGTGGGTTAATATGTAAAGACTCGCTAGTACAGGATAACAGGAAAAATAACTGACTGCAGAGGGATTTAGTTTTCAATAGTTTTAATATGTGCAATTAAAATATTTAGTATATTTTTAAAGGACCAGAAATAGAATAAGACAAAATATGTAATTTTTTGTTGAGATTCAAAATCGAGGAAAAGAAAGTTACAGACTCTTAAAGTCCCTGAAAGTTTAATGCAAACTTTTTAAAAATGATGTACCATTGTTGCATGACTCCAGACAATTTGTCTTAAGATGCATCAAGATACCTCTAATCACTGTTGGAAATGTGAAAAACATGAAAAGACATTTTCTCATGCATGATGTCGAAGAGCAAAAACATACTGGACACAAATGCATAAACAATATATGTGATGATGCAGAGAATTTTAAAAATTAATATTCATGTAAAACTGGAATTTTCTTATTAGGTTTTATGAACTCTCAATTAGAAAAGGCTTGTGGACAATTGGTCTTATATAGAGTAACTTTGAGGTTATTGTATACACAAGGACGGAAGACTATAGGAAGTCCTCAATTTACAAGCATTTGTTTAGTGACTGAAGTTAAAACAACACTGAACAAAGTGACTTATGACCATTTTCCACACTTTTACGTCTGTTGCCCCATCCCCATGTTCACATAATCAAAATTCAGATGCTTGGCAACTGGTTCATATTTATGATGGTTGCAGGGTCCTGGAGTCGTGATGACTTTTTGCAACCTTCTGAACAAGCAAAAGTCAATGGGGAAGCCAGATTCACTTAACAATCGTGTTACTAGCTTAACAACTGCAGCGGTTAACTTAACAACTGTGACAAGAAAAGTTGTAAGATGGGGAAAAACTCAACAACTGACTTGCTTAAGAAACTTTGGGCTCAATTGTGGTAATAAGTCGAGGACTATCTGTTTAAAAACATCAATAATGGATGAGTGGATTATAAAGATGATTGAGTTCACAGAAATGGCTAAACTGACTTGTTTGATTAAGAAGGGAACTACAACTACTTTTTTAAAAGACTGGAAACCCTAGATAGACTTTTTCCTGAAAATAAATAAAAATGAACAGTTGATATTTGTTTGTGGGAAGAAAAGAAATACGATATACGATATGGGAGGCAAATATGGTATGTTTATAACTTCTGCAACAAAGATTTTAGTCATTTTAGACATCTTTTTCTTGCTTTTTATTTATTCATTTTTTTACTCTTTTTATATTTTTCTGTTCTATGTTTCTGTAGTTTTTAAAATCTTTGTAAAATCTTTTAATAAAAATTATAAAAAAGTTAATTGTAACTGTGGACTTTTTAATAAAATAAAATTCTATTTACAAAATATAAAAAAATATTAAACTGGTCAAAAGATAAAGATGAGGAAAATATATCTGGAATAGAAGATTAAAAGTTCTTGTTCTGCTGTTACCTACTTGTTATTTAAAAAATTGTCAATTCTTCCTTGTTCCATCCAAGCTTGAGCTGCCCACTGATCCCAAAAGAATAGTAATGTAAAACTGCATTTCTATCTAGCACATGTTAATATATAATTAAACAATTATAATTTGATTATAACTCTTGTCCCCCATAAACAGTTATTACATAACTACTAAGTGATCATAAAAATGTAAGAAATGGGTATTGGGAGAGCTATAATGTTAACATATGGACTAGTTCCTTTGAATTTAAAATCATCCATGTTATTTGAAGAATGCTTACCACTGAAGCTTTTCTTTGTTTGGGCTCAGACACAGTACAACTTCAATCAGATTCTTTTCAGTATCAAATTCAGGTAACTGATACTTGCTGAAAAGGAAATCCCAGTTTTTATCTGTTTGTATTCCAACAGCATATACTGCCATCTTGATGTTATTCGGCAATCTGTAACAAATTGTGCTCATATTATTCTCTGAGGAAAAAATATTAAATTACTGCTATTTATTTGATTCATTTTGCAAAGTATATCTCCCACCAAGCAGGATTACAAGACCCCTGAATAGATGTCTTCTTCCTGAAGGATATTGTTTAAGCACCCTTAAAAAGTGAAATACGTACTTTAGAGTTCCATCTGAGTCCTTCCATTTCATGAAGTACTCTTGTGCCTTGTCCACACATGGTTTGTATTTGCGTACACATGCAAACGTAAGTAGAGAGTTTCGAAGTATTTGTTCAGACACAGTACCTTCATCATCCCAAGACTGTTTGTCAATCATATTTTTAAATAGATTTACTATGTATGCCTAGAGTAATTTGTGAAATAATAAAATAAGGTCGTAATAAATGTAAATCAATTATTTAAAGCAGCAAGTAGCAATCTTGTTATTCAATCAAAAGTTGTATTGCTTGTATGTTTCATAAATCACAAACAGAAAGCTGGATGGGATGTACACTCCTTATGGTTTAAGGAACAATTTCCTTTAGTAATAAAAATATAGAAATCATTTCATATATGTGATCTTGTTTATAAAACTGCAATCACAGTGCGTATGCATCCCTGTACATTGTTCTTAGAATAGTCATAACATCACCGTAATCTGTACAAAGAAGAGATTCCAACAAAAGAGAACATCTGTAGCTCAGGATTGAACTATGGAATCTTTGGCACTATCTGAGCTTGTTTGCTTGGAGATGTTTCATTACCCAACTAGGTAACTTCATCAATGCATGGGATAATTAAAAGACATTAAAAGGAAGGGATTAAGGGAAGGGATAGTAACATCAGTGCTTAAAGGAAAGGATTTTTTTTAAAAATATATAAAAAATAATTGAAAACTTATGCCTTACAGTTTTGGCCTATATTTACTACTCTTATTTGCCAAACTATAAAGGAATGGAAGATACTTTATTGATTCTGTCTAGATGGGAATAGGAAATTGTTCAGAATGGATACATAGATGTGTACAGTTTTTTTTAACCGTAATAATTTTTTTAAGTTATTTGATTTCTTGAATCTGAGAAGCAAACAATCCTTTAGAGCAGTGTTTCCCAACCTTTCCAGGTTGGCAAGCAGGAGGGAGGGGAAGAAGGGATGGTTTGTGTAGTTGCGTACGGGCACAGCTTCATTTGTGTGAGTGGTGGGCATACATGTATGTGGAAATGTGCCAGCCTGGGCATTTCCTGGGGTCAGGGATTTGTTTATAAGTCTGGAAATGTCTTCCGTATTGGAATATATTCTGTGTCCTGTGCTTTGTGTGACTGTACCGATGGAGGTTCATTCAATTTCACTGCACACGTTGTGCATTGACAATAAAGGATTGAACTGAACCTGCCACTCGCACAAGTGGGGCTCGCATGAGTTGGTTGTGCTTATACAGCCTGGCTGCATATAGGCCATACCTGTGGCCCACAGGTGTGGGCCCCTTATTTAGAGACACAGAATTATAGGATCGAAAAGATCATTCACAACTTCTACCCAAGCCATCTGCTCATTGTTATGCTACACTAATGAGTGTCCAAGCTTTACTTTAACATCTCAAGTGTCAGAGCACTCATGACTTCAAGAAGCAGGCTGTTCCACTGCTTAACAGCTCACAATTAAGTGAGCCTTATATATTAACTGACTGTATCTTTATTTTGAAGAGCATTCTTAACCAATGCATATTAATTTCCTATTTCCATACATCTTCTAAAGAGAAAAAAAAGCTGGAGGTTTATCAGCTGATTTTGTACCTAGGAGGATCTCAAGTTAAAGTAATTTAACTAAGAACATATTCCAATGAAGAGTGAGGGCAAAAGAAGAAGGGGACGACAGAGAATGAGGTGGTGGGATAGAATCACTGAAGCAGTTGGCTTGAGTTTAAATAGACTCTGGGGGGATGGTAGACAACAGGAAAGCCTGAAGGAACGTCGTCCCTGGTATTGCAATGGGTCAAACACGACTTCGCTACTAACAACAACAACTAGTAATATTGTTAGCTGGAATGTATTTATACTGCTGTTAACAGTGGTTACAGTGCTGATGACAACCGGAAAGATCTAAATCTATCATCTGACCGGAAACGTCATTGGGTAGCATTAGCCAAGCTTATGTCACATTGTTGTTATTGTAAGATAAAAATGGAATTTCATAGGTAATCAGTTATGAAATTTAGATATCTGTCCAATCAATCAATTTTGATGAAGAATCAATCCTGACCTTAGAATATTTTGCCAACATGTTATTTTGTGTGTATGTATTTATGACTTACTACCATGATGGGAAAACACCATTACTATCGTAGTAGGGAACTACTAGCATTCTACAAAGAATTTGTCTTGAATACTCCATTTCAGAATTTTTAAGTTTTAAAAAGAAACAAAATTCACTACATTTAGCATAAAACATATCCACTGATTATTTAAAAATATACATAAGTTTTCAGTTTTATTCTGCCTTAACTATTTCTTATTTTACCTTTAACTGTTGTTCTGTGTCACTTATGTTTGTCTTCTCTAGCAGTTTATACAAAGGGATTAGCTCATTCAGTCCTTGATATACAGGAGTAATTTCAGATTCATGTTTTAAATATAATGTTAAATCAAGAGCTTTTTCAATTGACAGTTTTCCAGCACTGAGAAAATAGAAAATGTGTTTTAACAAATATTTTTGAAGTGTCTGAATCATCTTTCCCTATAAATTTTCTAATTAACAGTGTATATTAACCAAATACATTTTCGTTTTTTTCTTTTTACCATGGTTGAACATAAATTTGTAATCAGCTAAAAAAGAAAGGTATGTTTTTGTAATGATGTATTCGTCTAAAAAAGCAAACTGATGTTGTGTTCTAGATAGTAAATGCACTGAAATATGCTAGTGTTGACAGCTGATACATTACAGGTTTTCCCATGAAAGCTCTAAATTCTTGAACAATACATTCACTGGTACAGGTAGTACTCGATTTACAACCATTCATTTAGTGACTGTTCAAATTTACAAGGGCACTGAAAGAAGTAACTGATGACCGTTTTTCACACATGACTGCTGTAGCATACCCTTGGGCACACAATCAAAATTTGGATGCTTGGCAACTGGCAACACATTTATGACAGTTGCAGTGGGATCATGTGATCTGCTTTTATGACATTCTGAGAAATAAAGTTAATGAGGAAGCCAGATTCACTTAACAACCAGGTTACTAACTTCTCAACTGCAGTGATTCATTTAACAACTGAGGCAAGAAAGGTTGTAAAATAGGTCAAAACTCACTTAACAAATGTCTCAGCCCAACAAATTTTGGCCTCAATTGCAGTCATAAATTGAGGAGTACCTATATAGCTCTGTGGCCTTCAACACACTTTCAGCTCAGTTTTCATCTATAGTCACAGGCTTTTTATGCAATATTTTATATGACCTTTGATTATCTTTAAATCCCTTGGCACAATTTTCAACTAGAGAAATCAGAACAGTACAAGGGTGCATAACATGTCTGACATTCTAACTGTATTTCTCAATATACAAATTATTTTCTTCCCTAGCTCATGATGTGCCTGCCATGCCTTTGGATACATTCACATATTCTGTATTATTTCAACCAATGCCTCCTGCACAAATGTGGAATATGCTTGTTTCACAGGGAAAGACCCATCTTTCTTTCGAAGAAGTTAAATGAAGTGCTTCTTAGAGCAGGTATCCATGCTTGCTTGCTAATTTAATTCCTTCCTTGTTCCAGTCCTCAAACATTAGACATATGCAAATCTTTTAACTCTTACCTCACCAGCTGGAATGCATTATTAATGAGGCTTGCTCTATCATTGCTGCTTATTCTTTCATGGTTGTCTTTTAACAGGCGAATTAGAGAATCCCAGCCATGCTCTCCATAATGCACGATATAATAACCATTCATTCCTACATTAAATTTTATCCACTCCACTTCTTCTGGGAGGACTATGTCATCTAAAATCAAAATATATCACAATTCACAGTAACACCTGATTTATTTACGTTCAGTACATCATTAAAAGGATTTTTGCCGCATTCTTTTTTGAAAGCATACTTTCAATATGTACCACAATTGCTTCGTGGATTTGCACCTGACTGAAAAGATATCACAAGCCTAAAATTCAATATTCCCTAAGTTTTGAACTCTTCCAAAAATGTATTAATGTACCAATAACTGATTGAAATATGTATTTAAAAGAATTACGCAAAATGCTTTGTGAGCAACAACAACAACAACAAAGAAAAGCAACCTCACAATCTCATTTGCCACTCCAGTCTCTGTTCCAAATTATAATGGTATATTTCAGGGTTGTGTCAATTTAAACATTTGTACTATTTTTTGATTGTAAAATATTTTACACACTTCTGTTGTTTAAGGTTTGAAATCTTATGTAGGTCTCCATCACTTGAGCTAAACTTACTTGTTTTGCTTGTCAGCAAGAACCTCTGAACGTCATTACAGTTATTGGTAATATATGTCAATGGAATGTGCCACAGACTCCTAAAAACAAAATCAATACTATCATTTTTGAAACAGATTGAATTATTTTTAAACAGATAAAATGAATGCATTTTTTTAAAAACTGAGTTATATCACTTTGTGGGATAGAAACATTAATGTTGTAAACATTAACTTGGGCAACAATGTATGGCAATAATGACACCTTTAGGAAGTTGAGAATAAGGTTATGTTCCTAAAAAGTATTTAAATGTCTGATTCGACCTTCCTCCCACATTAATGGCAATTATTACTGTTTGAACAGCTATCTAATGTTTACTTTGGAGTAAACCGAATGAGTTATTTTCTGTAAGCAAGAAATATATGCATGAAATTGTCTACTTCGCTTCCTAAGAGATAAAAACATCAAATGGATTCCTAGAGAAGAAGCAGATTCATCAAGTAGATTCCTAGAGAGGAAGCAGAAAGAGTTTGACACTTCACAGCAGCAGTCAGACTTTTGTAAATGTCTTGGTTTTTTCCTGAGAGACAAGGCTCTTTTTCAAAATTGATTCATCAATCCCTGTCATTTCTAAGAAACTGGGGCCTTGGATTTCAGCAGGTGCCAGAGCAGAGAGGCGGAATTAATGGAAGCAGAATGGGCTGCCTCGGACAAGTGAGAAAGCCCAGTGTAGGCCATGCACAAGTTATCTCTCCACACTGGGGCTGAAAATCCTGCTTGCAGTGAGGATTTTCAATGTCAAAGTGAAGCTTTACAAGGCTTGCCTCACCTTGTTGAAGCACCTTATCTTCAATTTCGTCTACTTAACAACACATGAGATCGCTTAACAACTGCAAGTAGGAGGGTCAGAATTGCTGTTATTGAGCAAAGCAGTCAAACGGTTTTTTCCTTAATGACTGCTTCGCTTAACAACCCAGATTCCAGTGCCAACTGTGGCCCTAAGTCAAGAAGTATCTGTATCATGAAGTAGAATCGGTGTAAAATATAATCAGAAACAAGTTTCATTCGTTCATCATTACCCAGCTGATGAGGAAAAAGTAGCTTTTTTTGAATAATGTTCTTGTTGCAGATGGACATTTTTTCCTTTAATAGTGATTGTCACTAGAGGAAATCCTTTTTGGAGCGTCCAAGTATTCATCACTGCCTGCACATCATGGAGAACAGCTTTGGTCCAGTGCTACATAAAAGTTACAAAAAGTATAGGTAAAAAAGTAGTAGTCATAGACATTAAAAAATACAAGTGTGCTGTATTTTAATCATTTGCAAAGTCAACAATGTAATGTCCTCAACTGTGACATTCTTTTCAGCAGAAGGAAGCAATGCTTTAATGATAATTCCTTAAGGTTTCTTGTAACAATCAAGTAATATCTCTAATAAGTCCCTAACAGGTTCCAGAGTCTTCATTTTTATTATCTATGTACCAGAGGAACAAGACTTCTTTTTGAATTATTTTCTGTAGCTATACAATTCTAAACAATGTTCCAACTTAGTTAATATAAGAAATTATTTGCTACATGGAGAACAAGTTAAATTTGTGTACTTCTGCCTTTTCTTCCCTTTTCACATCAGCAAAGTAATGAATCTCAGTAATTTATTTTAATCAGCTGTAATTTTCCAAATGTTGTGAACTTTTAAAAATTCAATGCTTTTTCTGTTCTGTTTAACAGAATTAACAAAATATGAGGAAGAACTGATTAGAATTATGATAATAATAGGTAGAATTATAATAGCTAGATATTGGAAAATAGATGTGAATTTTAGAATAGAAGAATGGTATAATGAAAT
>JAEANM010004117.1:0-21276 GCA_017656035.1 Myanophis thanlyinensis
TTTCCTGTTTTGTACTGAAGTCCACTACCAATTCTTTTGTTTTGCTGACATTAAGAAGGAGTTTGTTTACCAGACACTAGTTCTCTAAGTTCTTGATCTCTTCTAGGTAAGCTGTCTCATTATTGTCAGTTTTTGGGGGGGGGGGATTGTTGTTATTTTGCCCAGCTCCTCTGTCAAATTTTAGAAGTCAAAAAGTTTGCCCACCCCTGCCCTAGAGTCAGACCCAAATAAACATGTGAAACCTTTACCTTATCTAGACAATACACACATCACATCACAGCATGGATTAAGTTGAAGATAATTTATTAACACACAACAAATGCTAATACAGTGACTATATGGAATATTTGGAGCGAGGGGAGAGAAGGCTATGCAATGCAGATCTATACTGCATCTCCCATGATGTTATTCTAGACAAAAATTGTTTACAACACTTGTCTAACCAAAGAACAACTAGGTTCCAATAAGATCTCATTATAAGTCATTATATAACAATTGCTGAGTGCAATTGAACACATCCGATTCACAGTAAGGTGCTGACATTGTGAGGTGAAAATGATGGTAAACTACAGAAGATAATAATTTGGGGGGAAGGTACCACAACAAGACCGCAGCATCTGAATATTCCATATATGGAATGAATGTGTACAATTCAGAGCACTAATTAGGTATTTTAATCCAATAACATATTTTGATGAGTTTAATTACATACACTTGCAGAAGATTCATAAAGCAATGTGTTCATAGATTACCCCTTTGCCATAAATATTAATTTTTGAATGGATTCATTCCTGTAACTTTTACACATCAACATTCTAAGACTTATAAACTAGAGTCAGAAGACTGCTTCTGTTTTTCTTCAATATCTAAGTGTAAATGGTCTCCAGGTGAAAGTCAACAGTGGATGACTTGATGGAATATCCATGTACTTTGCTTGGAAAATAGATGCTTACTATTGCTTTATTTCAGCAGGTTTTTCCAACTTCCCAAACTAGCCTACAGGCCTATCAGGGTGCTCTCCTATCCAACCATTAAACAGGTCAGATTTTAGTTAGTTTTTCAAGATTAACGAAGGTCAGTTACATGCTGTCATAGCAGCCAGTGATATGTGTACTGGACTCCCCTATTTCATTCTTCCAAATGAAACGTATCATTTTGTTAAGTATTTGAACGTGTTTTCTTCAAGCTATTACAATATTCAAAATGACAACGGATGGAAATATAGAATCGGTTCAAATTAAAATCCACCTAAGATCAGAACTCTGTCCATCCTTTCTTCAGAAAATCACAAATCCCTGTGGCATTATCTGCTATTTTCACTAAATGCTTGGAGCACAGAAAAAAATGTGCATACCCAGCTCTATATTTAAGGTCCATGCTCGTAATCAATTGACACTAATTAGACATCAAGCAGAAAAAAGTTTGTGGCAGAGTAGGAAGCTAAACTAAATGCTTGCTTGGGGCTAAAATATGTGAATTCACCCATTATGACTTAGGGTTGAACCAGGCCATTATATCTTGATTTAGTGTAATGTATAAACCCATCATGGAAACCAACAGAGAATTTTCTCTAGAAACAGTCACTGAACTCTACACTCTGGAAACCAGAGAGGATCTTATTATTTCTCCCTTGGTTACATTAGGCATTGGTCAGGAGTAAGTTAGGAGGAAATAAACCTTCCTTCTACAGTGAAAAGCTACAACAAACATATCTTATTTATTACTGTACTGATTTGATTTCTATATCTTCCAATCTTACCAGTGATTCTGAGTGATGTGCATCATAATGTACATAAAAATAATGTTCTTATTGTGAATAGCCAGTGATTTGTTATCTTCAAAAGAGTTAATGTATACATAATATTTAACAGGGTTTCCTTTTCCTCTTACATATGCTGCTTGAAGTTTCTAAACTTTATAAAACTGCAACAAGGGTGATGCTTTGAATTCCACTTATTGAGAGCATTAAGGAAATAACTCCCTGAAGTACCGATAGTGAGAGTTAATGGGATTTGGTGGAAATGATTCAAGGTCTTTTAAAAGAATGCCAAAATACCTTTGAAAAGTTATACTTCCAAATATGTACTGTGATGGGTAATTTGTTTTAAGACGTTCTGAACCAGTCATGCTAAAATACAGTAGATGGGTTGCACCTACATATATGGAAACTTCAATTCATGAATTGTCAGAGACATTGAAGCACTCAGAACAACCAATTTGTAAACTAGCACCAGTCCAAACAGCATTCTAATTTTCATTACAAAGTAAAAAGCTTGGGCTGGTTTCAGACATACTCATTCTTCCATAATAACATGACAACAACCATTGCTTCATATAAATGCTTATACATCATTTAAAAAAAAGAGTAAATGGCAATGCGGCATAGCATTAAAAGGCAGTATTTTTAAAGGTTCAAGGTATAAAACAGGTAAAAATTCAACAGTAGGCTTGAGAGTTAAATGACAATGATAAATGAAAGTATGGTGGTTGCAGTGATATGTTGAAGTAGCTATCGACCAAAAGCAAGACTTGCTTTGGAAGTAGATCATATTACAAGTTTGACATATACAGGAGTCTTGTGGACTTCATGCACACTGTGCAATGAATTTGTAATTTAAATGTCTGACAATACTGTGATGTAATGACTCTTAATGTTTTGTCTTCTACCTCAATTGCTCTGTGAAAACAACAAATGCAACAGTAACTAACTTGCATTTGCACACTCACACATAAGTAATTGCTAGAGTACTTCTTTAAATCAAATTTCAACAAATAACAAGATATGTATTGGTAACAATATCTGTGTGTAAGATTTAAAAAGGCAAAGTGGGCAGTACCATGCTTAACAATAATTTCAAGAAAACTTGCTCCTGGGCAAGTATGGATGGTAGCCTGGTTCTCTCTCTTACTGCTTTGTGTAACAATAAATTTCTTACAAAAATGAAAAACAATTTCCTTCTATTGTTTTATATAATGTAGTAATGTATGTTCTCTAAAATGAGTGGTTTATCGTTACAAGGCCAATATGAAGATCTTCATAGAAAAGACTACCAGATCTATGCTCAAAAATCCGCACTACTACTTGAAGGCAGCAAGGAGTTGTAATTTTTCTTCATCTGCTAATATCTACTGATCATGTAATTATTGCAACCAAGCTCTAGTAGGCCTATTAAAAAGGTGCAGCTCACCGACATAGATGGAAAAAGTTTTCGAATCATGGAAGATTTGTAAGCGTAATTAAAAAAATATGTTTATATGATTCAGTTCAGATCTTCATCCTAAACTTATAAAGATATAATAATGAACTGTAGTAGCATCTTCTTGCATACAATTTATGCAAAAAGATTAAAAAATAACTATACAAAGTTATTGATCCCTTAATAATAGTTAACCATTTGAAATGTACTATATTAACACTAGAGCTTTGCCAATTCAATTTTGAAAATATTAATTGCAATTTTCCATCCCCCCACCCCCAAATATCATCTTAATGTATAGTGTATGCTTGTAGGAATGCAGAAAAAATGGCATTAAGCTCCAACCTTAATTAGAGAAATTAGGAGTTTTGCTGTATTTCGTTATATGTGGAAGCTAATTCTATTGTGTCAAAAAGCATAATTTTGATATCAAAAGCATCAAGAGACAATGACAATTCCGTAAAATGCTAATTTATTCAAATGCATTTCCACCTCGCCTCATCCCTTCTCTATTGCATAAAATAAGGCAACTTGCAACAATTTAGCAAAGTTATGCTGTTTTTACATCTCCTATAGATCTTTTTAGAACAACTCTCCCAAGGACTTAGCATGGGCCAACAAGAACCATTAGCACCATCTATCAAAAAATAATGTTGAATCCTACAAAAATCTATAGAGATACCTACAACAGAGTTCCGGTTTTCTCATATTCATTGCATATGCATATTCATTGCAGAGTACAAATTGATCCCTTGGGAAAAGATAAGTTTGAACAAACATGCCAAAAGTTAAATATATCTATTCAACTGTTGATTTAAAATCAGCTGGACAGGAATTTGATCAATACTCACATTAACTGGACCACTGCAGCATGTAAGCTCAAGAACAACATTGTAAAAGCAGAATGAATATTAAGGAATAGGTTCACAGTAGATGGATATGTTTTTACTCATCCAATGCTTTCTTTTACCTGTAGCTTTAGTCAGATGCTGACAAAGCAATTAACAAGGGAAAGAAGAGGATGCTGGAAACATGGGCAGTAAATCAGAAGACTTCCTTCTTGTTATTAAATTAAGTCATAGTCTTGATATACATTTTTTGCACATGTGACCAAGCTTCTAACATGCAGACATAGAACTGCAAATATATATTTCGCCACCTCTACAGCAATGGATTTTCGCTACTTATTACCTCAACAACTGACTGGGTCTAACTTATGTTTGTCCACAAAATCATTTGCCTGGTTGATGGCTAATTGGGACAAATTTACAGGAGCAAAAAAACTGAGATATTGCACTTTTAGTACTATATTATAAAATCAAAGTTTTAAAACTACTAACCATGTAGTGCAACTGTTCTTAGAACTAGAACATCCCTGCTCTTCAACAAAGAAAGGCCTAAAGCCACTCAAATTTAAAGTCTAATTTTATTATACAGCAGCATTTTATAACAGATTATCTTTAAGGTTATCTTCTTAGCAAACCGAGAGATTGAATTCACCATGATTCTTCTCAGTTTTTTAAGTACTCAAAACATACATTATTTGACCTGCATAATCAATGTATTTTCCACAGTGCTTACCGCATTGAAGATACACCTAGAATACTGTGTGTTTCCATTTAAATGGAGTGTTAGATTAAGGATCCATGAAAATGCACACTGAATACAGAGAAGATCTAAATGTAGCTGGAGAGACTGAACAATGGATTCTACAGAACTGCTCAGGTGTAACTGTCTCTGCATATCAGTTACAATTACTTGAAGTCCATATATAAGTATTTATACACCAAGAAGTAGAATTCCATACAGAGTGATCATTGAAATTTGGAGTTCCACAACTATTCTCCAGTAGAATCAGAGAGAATAGCTACTCTTTTTAAAAAAAAAAGAGCAGAGCACAGATACAGCACGTCATAAACAAGATCAGAATCAACAACATAAAATTCTTATTCCCATTTTACAGATGCTTAGTTAGCTTCTTCTGCTTGGATTGGAGGAATCTTGTTAGACACCAAAGTATGAACGTATGGCCAGATTTTGTTGGTCTCTGTTCCAGAGAATGAGTGAAGAATCCCTCTGTTTCTGAAATAGAGATTAGGCATTTGTATTAGCAATAAGGAATTTAAGGAAAGCAGTACTGCAGGTTCTACTGTGTTCTTTAGTAAAAGTCAAAAGGATTAGGTAACAATATAAAACAGGACTGTTTTATATTTGTCAGTGTGCATACCTTTACTGATAAATAATTTTATTTGTAGCTTTAGGCAACTTGTTCTGAATTCCAGGAATCGTAGATATCAGCAGAATGCCAATAAAAAGGATTATTAAAAGGATATTTATTTAATAACCAAGTTGCAATTTACTTTTCTAAATAAACAGAAAAATGCATATGCATAAATATCTTTTTTATCAATTGGTCAACTAAACTTAAGTTTATTTTAATATGTAGTAATTGTAATATCTCTTTCCCCTTTACTTCATTGTCATATGCAGGTTATATCTCCAGATCTAAGCCTAAAATCACACATCTATCAAGATAATTTAAAAAAACAGTCCCTTTCCTGCAGCTTAATGGTTACAGACTGAGAAACCATCACAAAAGAATTAGAGAGAGTAACTGACTGAAAAGATGTAAAAGGTATCTCATCTATTTTGACTCTGCCCCTCTGTTGCATTCTTTAGCTTTCTCCACCAACTAAAATATAGCAGTATCTTTATTCTGGTCACCAATCCCCATAAAATAGCACTCAATGAGAAAACTACATGCAATCTCACTGTGATAGAAATGTACAAGCCAGAATATAAAATCATAGTAAGATGCAATATGGCTTTAAAAACTATGGAATAATAACAAAAACAATTAAAAATAGCTAACCAAATGTAAAAATCATTATTCACTAAAATCTGTAAGTAAAACTGCATTTAGTATTTATATTGTAACCTCACAATTGAATGTAAAATCCAGTAATGCATGGGAAAGAATGGCACCAAGAGCTATGGTGGTGCAGCGGTTGGAATGCAGTAGTGCAGGCTAATTCACTGCTCTCTGGCAGGAATTCTATCCTGACTGGCTCAAGGTTCACTTAGTCTTCCATCCTTCCTAGGTTGGTAAAAAGAGGAGCCAAGTTGCTGGAGGCACAATGCTGGCTCTGCAAACTGCTCAGAGAGGGCTGTAAAGCACTATGAAATGGTATATAAGTCTATTGCTAATATCATTAAGACGCTAAAAGTCACCAATAGAAAAAAAATGTACGAGTATAGTATTTGTCAATCTGTGCTTTAGTTGCACACGTTATGTCTGAATTCGTTATTGGAATTCCTTACAGATGATTATGATGAACCAAGCACCTGGAGGTTCAGAAATATTAATATATTGAACAAAATTGCAAAGAATTAGAATTAGATTGCAAAGAATTAGAATCCATCAATTTGTGAAGAACTCTGAATAAAGTCTGACAACTGTTGTAGCAAAAGTGATACTGTCCCTCAGGAAAGATTAAAAATTCATAATTTTTTTATATTGGACAACCAGTCATATCTCAAACCTTATTTTTTGTTTTTTTTTTATTTCTATCTTTTTTCAGTTAGTTTTGCTTAGATTTTTTTTCTTTTATGATACATGCCATTTCCAATTTTATATGTAAGTTTGTGTTATAAATTTCAATATTTTTTACAAACCTAAAAATAGATACTAAAAAAAGACTACACATTAAGCTATTAATTCATGTTTCCTTCATCTTCTCAGCCACTTAACTTTATCATTAGTAAAATATTGCATTATTTACACCATTTTAAAGCAGCAATACCTATATGGTAGAATTTGAGAATATAGTAGATACCTAGATCAATCTCAATCTATCAGAAGGATGACCGCAAAACACATCCAGGCTAATTTTTATTCCACTTCCTTGAAAATGTGATAATACACATTACTGTAAACTCTAAAGAGGGACATGGGAGCATTAAATCCAGAATCTAAAAACTGTATTAATTGAATCTTTTATTTAAAAATTTCAATTAGCACAAGGCCACATTTTAGACCCAACTGAAATATAGTTGAATGATCAATTGCTAATTTTCATTATAGTTGTATTAATTATGTAAGTCTTTTAGCAACTGTTGTATACAAATTGTGTGTAATCATGATTAAGCCATTAGCTATATTCCCAGAGGTCTTTTAGGCTGTGAAAGAGATAACATGTTTGTAACTGAACCAAGAAAATAAACGGCATTTCTAATAAGATATTTCAGAATGGAAGTATTTTCTATCTGGGCATACATTCACATGTCAATTGATGTAGGACAATAGAACAAAGGGAAAATATTATTCAGTAAAGTTTGTATTATTTAAAACTATTTGTATCCCATGACTTTCACCTAGTTTTAAACATAAAAAATAATTTGTATATTGCAATAGAAAATATTTTTAAAATCTATCTAGATTGTCATATTTTGTAATTAATGCAGACACTAATAAACCATTCCAACATTTGCTTTCTTGTATACATACATACATACATACATCTGAGGTGTGTCCACAGCAGACAGAAACACAGAGATTATTCTTGAGGAAGAAATCATTTCTTTATATATCTTTTTTCCTTTTTCTTCTTTAATTGGGGACATTACTATTTATTTTTCTTTAAAAAAACCAATTCTCTTTGAACTTTTAATTTTATTTTTATATTTTTCTTAGCTGATGTTAGTTTTTTATTTCTATACCTGTAAAACTTTAATAAAACATTATTTAAAAAATGAAAGGCTAGTGACACACTCCATGCCTTTTCTTGTATTATTTTAAAAATTGCTTGTATGGTGTTTGATTCCAACTCACTTGTACAATTCCATTACAGGCTTGGCAGCATCTTTGTATTTTCTTAGTCTAGCAGCAACAGCTTCTGGTTTATCATCTTCCCGTTGGATTAATGGTTCACCAGTAATGTCATCAATACCCTGTTTAAAATATGGTACAAATTACCAGTTAAGTTTTAAATGTCTGCCAGTTGAAAATTTTCTTCCCCAGTCTTTCCATTGCCAAACAATCTTGTTCCATTTTAAGAGTTTGCTCCCATTGGTCTTACCTCTCAAGAAAAAAGAAGACACACATCCTAATTTATACCATTCACTAGACTACAATATGATTAATGGCTCTTCTCCCCAGATCTGAAGGTCACAATTACATTATATTTCTGACTGAAATTTTACCCTTCTTTCCTGCACTTGAGTCTATGGGGATGACATGTATAGATACTCTTGAATATAAGTTTTGAAATCTCTTTTTAACTCTACCCAGGGCAAGCTGTTTAGGAAATGTATGCAGAAAATACAAACCTTTTCCAATTATTTGGATTAATATTTGGCTGACTTGTGCGGTTTGGGTAAAAACAGTCCTAGAGCAGCATGCTGAAACCAACAGTATTGTCCCATAAGTCAGTCTTTAGGAGCTAGGCATCCGAGGGTGCACAGATAGATAAATTCAGTTAACCTGCTACTCATCAGCAGACTGTGGCAGTCAGTATTTCCCCTAGAAGGCTGCTTAAGTCTGAGATCTCTTTTCCATCAGCAGGCTGATCTGTGTCTCTTGTAATATAAGGGTCTTTGATCCAAGACTGACTGTTTGTTTGTTTAATAGAAATCAGCAGCATATTGCTGCCAGATAATCATTAAGTATTAAGTGGTTCTGCAACCCAATTAAGTGGTTCTGCAACCCAACAAGATACAGACTTCAGCAGATAATTAGAACTGCAGAAAAAACTATCAACCTGCCTTCCACTGAGGATCTGTATACTGCATGAGTCAAAAAGAGGGCTGGAGAAATATTTACAGACCACTCACATCCTGGACATAAATTGGTTTAACTCCTACCCTCAAAACAATGCTACAAAGCACTGCTCACCAGAACAACTAGACACAAGAACAGTTTTTCCCCTAACGCCATCACTATACTAAAAAAATAATTTCCTTAACACTGTCAAACTATTTACTAAGTCTGCACTATTATTCTCATCATTCCTATCACCTATCTCCTCCCACTTATGACTTTATCTTTGTTGCTTGTATCCTTACGATTTACATTAATGTTTCCTAATATGATTTGATTGCTTATTTGTACCCTATGTTGTATCTTATGATTCTTGTTTGTGTTGTATCTTATGATTCTTGATGAATGTACCTTTCTTCTTATGTACTGAGAACATATGCACCAAAGACAAATTCCTTGTGTGTCCAATCACACTTGGCCAATAAAGAATTCTAATCTAATCTAAGTAGTACAGATTGTCCTTGCTTAACTCACTGGCAACTTCATCATAGTAGTTACATGAGACATCAGTGATCATTACACAAATCATCCATGGGCATTAAGTAAGACATCATGTGACTACAACTTGCGATTTTATAGTATTGCTGGCTAGTCCATTAACTCAGCTTGTTATTACTATAAAAGTATAATATAAGTATAATAATGGCAATCACTAAGCATCCAAATCACGATCATGTGACTGTAGGGATGCTATGATGGTCATAAGAGTGTGGATCTTTCATAAAATTATTTTAAGTACCTTGCTAACTTTAAACAGTTGCTAAATTGAACAGTCATTATGGAAAGGGCTACCTGTATTTCAAAATCATTTCTAGAGAGAGTTGGACATTCAGCCGGCCATATTTATTCCCCCTGCCCTCCCTTCCTCCCCCAGTTGAGTTTCCCATTGCTTTTGCTCCTCTTTCATTTCCCCAAAACATGTAATCTAAATATATAAAGCTACCATCTAGAACAGGGGTGTCAAATTCACAGCCCATGGGCCAGATGCGTCATGCACTGGCCACATCCATACTCAGTTTAGCAAAGGGAGAAAAGTTGTGATATGTCACATGACAATGCTGTGATGACACGAGTTTGATACCCCTGATCTAGAAAATACAAGGCATAGGATACTGAATTATCTGAATGCCTATTCTTCCTATGAAATCACAGTTCATTATCTTACATGGGTTTGAGGTGGATTGAATTCCATATTATATACTCTGCCACTTGCTGGGTGAATCCAACGAGCACTAAGTCGGTCTTTAAGAGTTTCAAACGGGATATTCAAACTTATCACTAAATCCAGTTCACATATCCTGTCAAGTGCTTCAGCTTGACCCAATGTCCTTGGAAAACCTATATGAAAAAGTGAATTAAAAATAATACATTGCGGAATGAGCTCGGAATATTAACAAAAAAAACCTATTTTATTGTCTTAAAAATGTAATTCTGGTTATTTAATACCATGTCTTTACAGTGCTTATATATCACACACAAGACTGCTCCAAGAAAGCCACAGCATTAATGTACCCAATGACACCTACATTAAAATACATAAAATAACAATTTAAAATGTAGCACTGAAGCAAAGAAGAAGATTGGAAACTGGGCAATAGTTATGGAGAACCTAGATCAAGAGATAGCTTCAGTCTCCTTTGGGGGACTTCCTTTATGAAAGTATTAACAATCTCACAGGTTCAAGTCATCACTTCTCCACCCATTTCTTGGCAGCAGCCAGGATTAGTAAAAACCAAACTGCATATGAAAGAAAACAACTTAGTTTGCATCCGTTCTACTTCCTCAAAGTTCCCAAGGCAGAAAGATCCCCACATAATAGGACAAAATGGTGATCTAATTAACATAAAAGAATCAGCAGCCAGAAGTTCAACAAATTTGAGCAATTCTGACAGCACATGCTTTATGAATTGATTGCAGTGGCCAAGCAGCTAAATATTTACAATGACACCTCCCTAAAAATAGTCAATTGCTTTAGGCTCTTCATTCTTCAGAGAAGGGGGGGGGGGAAATAACTTACGGTTCTGCATTCAATCAAGCAAATGTGTTGCATAAATTCAAAGGTTGTAATCTTATACTGGCTTATGTTTTAAGTTGAATTTAGTGACATGTTTGAGTTCTAGAACATCCAAATATTTTAGCGGATACACAGCCAAAAGCTTTGCTTTTTCCTCTGTGTGTAAAATGGCCCGTTTGTCTATGTACACATAAAGAAGGCAGCTATTGAAAGAACCAAGATGGCAAAAAAATATGAAACAGAATAAACATGTTTTCCTTTTTCTCTCATAAATACACACAGCTTTCTTTTTCTACCAGCACGTTTGACTCATCGATGCCTTTTCTTTAAAAAGTGAGAATTACTATATAGGGAAATCATGTATTAATCTAAGTCGTTCATAAGGAAACAACACCTTCTTTCACAAAAATGCCACAAGCCATGTACATCAGTTCCCAGGGCCTCAAGCCTACAGTGGTTTCATTATATAGCAAGGTGGCAACATGGGAACATTCCATCAAGATACTGTAGCAAGGTGGCAACATTTCCCATTCCATCAGATACTGTATTTCACCGATGACAGGGTGATTCAAGCCAAGTGTTATTTTTAATGTTTTATTTCAATCTTCTTAAGATTTATAATGTTCATATGATTTTATTTGTTGTTTTAATGGCTGAGTGGGAGCCACCCAGAGTTGGTTGGAAGAGGAGTGGCTGTATAAATATTTTAAATAAAATAATCTAAATTTAAATCAGTCTTAATTTAAAAAGAGCTGGGAGCTGGGGAAGGCAACTACTTATTAACTATAAGCATGCACAAAACATTATTAATGCTCAGAGCTTTTTCTCTTACTTGGATACCTGACTGTTTCTAGCTCTCTGCTAATATTTTTACAATTATTTCTTTAGGACAGCTGGGAACCTCACTCTTGCTTACAATTCTCCCCATTTTCCATTAATTATCTGAGCTACACATGCCTATTTCTACTCTTTCCCCAAACCGCACTCTGAAGCCATTATTACACACGCCTTGAAGAATGGACAGATTTCTTTAATAGTACCAGATAACCTTTCATTAATATTTTAAGCGATATGAGGACTTACAATTTAAGAACGAATTAGCATTACATCAGCTCATTTGATTGAATCAAATGAGAATCTGATTCATATACCAGTGAAGCTTTTCCTTCTACATGACAAGCAGCTCTTACGCCCTGTGTCTAAATATATGTGGAAGGAATGTTCCCTTTAAGACACCAGGAATTCTCATTTTTAATTGGCTTAGGTAGCTGAGACAGCAAAAGTTATCCCACGTATGCTTTTTTATTTAAAATTGCTTCTATTCTATACAGGGGCAAATACTACTCTTCAAAAATAAATTTATTCCATTTTTTAGAACTCTTTTTCAATAAAGACAAAATCAAGATTCTGAAATCCAAGTTTGTCCAATTTTCCTGTAGTCATTTGTTGAAGCTTCAAATTATATTCAAATAAGTCTGTGTTGTTGGAGTTTTGTTTTTTGTTTTTTTAAAGAAAATGAGTGAGGGTTTTTAAAAAAATTTAAATTCAGGATGCAAATTAGCCAAAGTGAGCTATCACTAACAATGTTGATAGCATAAAATGATATCATTATAAGCAATGTATCTTGGCTCTGTTCCCTCCTCCCACCTACCAGTTGCTACTTGTCACGCTCTAGGAACACATGAAGGGCGCACTGTTTCATGTTACAAGAAGGCAGATCAAGGAATCTGACAGCTTACAGTAGTCACATTCCCAAGCATTGGGGATAAACAAGATACTGATATACCACTTCTGGGTGGAAAAGAAGACAGTTAAGTGATTAAGATTTAGTGGTTAAGATGTTAATAT
Organism: Myanophis thanlyinensis; assembly: GCA_017656035.1. Classification (NCBI taxonomy): domain Eukaryota; kingdom Metazoa; phylum Chordata; class Lepidosauria; order Squamata; family Homalopsidae; genus Myanophis; species Myanophis thanlyinensis. The sequence goes on from JAEANM010004117.1 coordinate 12,878, forward strand.
AGAATGGTGTTTTTCAAAATGTCATCTGGGGACACTTGGGGGTTTCTGAGAGTCTTTCAGAGAGTCCACAAGATCAAATATTTTTAAAAATTATCAATTTAATTTATAATAGAGTAAATATCAATAGATATAGTTTGCATAAAACAAACAAGATTATAATGTTTGCTCTTGGGATCTACCGGAAGTTTAAAAACCAATGGCTTAGAAACTCCTAAAAGCTGAAGACAAATCTAACTAAATTAATTTAAAATATGAAGAAGCTGAAGGATTATTTATTTATTTTATTTATTTATTTTACATAATTTCTATACCGCCCCACTCCCAGGGACTTGGGGCGGTGTACAGCCAATCTAAAACCAGACATATAAAAATTAAAATAGAATTAAGAGCAGATTAAATCGATGGTCCAAACCCAATTAAAAGTAAAAATTAAGCATTAACCAATTAAAAATCCAAAATTTAATTTATTTTTAAAATTTAAAAATTTTAAAATTTAAAACCCCACTAAGTATTAGGGCAGACCAGCTTGTTGGAATAAATGGGTTTTTAATGCACGCCAGAAGGTTTGGAGGTCAGCAATGGTCCGAATCTCAGGGGGCAGCTTGTTCCACATGGAGGATGCAGCCACAGAGAAGGCTCGTGCCCTCAGGGCTGACAACATTATGTTTTACAACCACAATTACAACATCCATTTTGGGGGGAAATGTTAGAGAAGATTGGAGGCAATGAGTGTAAAGGACTTTTGAAGGAGGTGATTACTTAGGCTTTTCAATTCAGGTCAGATTCAAGCATGAGACAGAAACCATATCTCAAAATTCCAAATATTATAATATTATGGTATATCAGAGAAGATGTGTTTTGGTGGCAACCTGACAGAATTTCAGAGAAGGCACTTGGAAACAAGCATTTTGGAGTAGGGAGCTTGATATGGAATAGCTTATCCAGAGGCACAACTGATGCTTTCTCTGGTGATAAAGACATGGGGATTTTTAAAAAAAAAAAGATTGAAAATAATGGTGTTATAACACTTGTCCTAAAAACAGAGAAAAGCTTGACATCTTTTGTTTAAAATTGTATTGCATTATTGGGGTCTGTTATTCTACATAGCATTGTAAAATATCTCTTAAAAGTCAAATTGCATGAGGCAAAACAGAAGTATATAACAGTATATACAAAACAAAATGTATAAGTATATAATTGTCTACATGAACATCTACATCATCTACATGAACAAATATTTCTCAAAAGCAAACTATTTATCTTCTGTTCCTGGACACTTTCAATATGTTTTTATTTATTTACTTTTATTACCAGCTAGTAAAAATGTTGGTTCACTCTAATTCTGGTACAGTGTAGTATCAACTATCGGCATTACGTGATAAAGTATATATTTTGCTGAAACGTTGAACGATTTGTTGTAGGAAAACTATGTTTTTGTTGTTTTAACCTTAAAAATAAAAACAAGATAATCACTTACCATCTAATAACCAAGGCTGACTTTGCATTTTTTCCAGTTCTGTCATCATTAGACGTGTAATTACATGATCTGGTACCAAAAGACCTTTCTCAAGATGCTGCTTTGCCATTATACCGATATCTGTTTGTGGGTGGAAAAAAGCCTGTGAGCATTTAACCAAGGTATTTGTAATGCTCCTTTTGCATTTAAATGGGATTTTCTCTCCCTCTCTTTCTCCTGCTATAATACCAGTGTAGACAGAGAACAGCTTGTTCAGAAATGAAAAATAAATTACCTAAATTTCAAAGATTTATTATGCAATTACTTGTGAAAATCAGCTCCTTTTTTCCTCTAACAAAATAAATGCCACAGATCAGACATTTAGATAAGCTATATATTGGCATTATTAATCATTACATTAATTCCTTCTCTAATTTTAATTACCAAAATTCCAACTACCAATAGTAACTGGCAATAATTGAGTAGCATGGACTTTTACTTAATTATTTTAGGGGGAAAATCCATAATGGAAGGTTTTCCCTTTGTGAAATGAGGATTTTGGAAAAACAGGAATCTTTCTTATGTAGCTAATTTTATTAAGAATTATAATTACACCAATAATAACTCATACAAAGTTTTAAAAAAACTAAAAAAGTAAAAGATGTAGAAAAGGAAAGAGATAAAAAGAGAAGAAAAAATAAAAACATTGTAAAGAAAAATAAGACATACTGTATATAAAAAAGTGACTTCCCACTTTCATCTCTTCATGAGTATAAACAATTTCAGTCATTTATCACCTTCTCTTAAGATAGAGCAAATAATCTTCCCATAACCCATCTCTTATCCATTAAAAAAAATCTATAAAACCTCCTTCATTACAGACCCAAAGCAATCCAGCAAGGGTCATCAGAGATAACATACCTATTTAGCCACAATTTATTTTGTATGTCCAATATAACATTTTTTCCATGTCATTTTTGTGGTCATTTTAAAATCCATTTTCAATGCAGTCTCAATATTGACAAGTAGAACTTGTCCTCCTTCAATAACATCATTTAGACATAGTATATCTACAGAATCAGACACTAATAAAATAAAGTTCTGGGACCACTTTTCAAAGATATTCAATATGTCCATTATTAAAATATTTTGCTTCATTTTGTAATTATAAGTCAAGATTGAGTGTTCTTCTCCTTTAACTGTAATCTTTCTAGTTCCCTCTAGCATTCAATTTTTTAAAACTTTTTAAAAAATAAATAAATAAATAAGTAAGTAAAAATAAAAGCATTTTCCCACAGGAAAGTTTATAATTAATTTCAAAATCTTATTAATGGGCAGTTAGACCACTTGTAACTTTCTAAAATCAATCCCATTCCCCAGAAATGCAAGTAGAATTGCTGCTTTTCTTAACACTAGGAGAGATTACAGTGGGCCTTGTTTGGTGGCCATAATTATGACCAGCAACTTGGTCATTAACTGAATTAGTTGTTAAGTGGAAAATCACATGACCATTACTATGCTTACAATTTTGCTTCAATTTTCCTTTGCTTTCCTTGCATCAGAAGGATATGACCCCAACCATCTGAATGAACCCAAATACGGTAGCTAGGAAGGTTTCTGGAATTTGATGCAAGAGAAAAATAGCTAAAAGGGCAAATCTTATTGGTTTTTTCCACACTACCCTTTAGAATCCTCACCCTAATGCTAGGATAATTAGCAAGAAGATAATTGTTTTATATTTTCATTACTGGGAAGGATAGGATTACAAGAGAGTAAAGCAGGCACACAATTGTGGGTGCACATCGAAATGAATGTGATACCACCAGCTGTTTGCCTAGCAGGCTGACACATGAGGGAGGCTAAAGAAAGTATTTAGTATGAAACTGATTAGGATCTTGTCTATTTCTGCCAGCAGCTGCCAGTAGACCAGAGGGTTCTAATCAACTCATTAAAGTCATAGAGCTTAGACTGTTAACTTGCTGTTAGCATCTGTGCTACAGAAAAAAAACTCAGGAAGAGATAACGTGTTTAGGCAATCTTTCCATTCTGTGAAGAATCCAAGGCAGTTGCTAAAAGAGTACAACCTGTACAAGGTATCTTAGAATTGGAACCTTTTCGGACCAGAGAATTAGAGAGAGTGGCACAGAGAAGAGATAAGCAGGAAGCGCCAATCAGACCTAAGAAAACAGGAAACCAAATCTTGTGCAATTATTACAGTATTATACAGTGTTCGTCAGCTATCAGAACAGAGAACCCTTGGATAAACTGAATATTTTACATCAAGGTCTCTCAACCACTGGTCCACGGGCCGTCAGGTTTTTGGTTTTTTTTTTACTTTACAGGGTTAATCCTGTCAGGAAGGCAGGAAAGAACATTCTGGTGTTGTTTCTAGTTTAATCTTTATTGCCCTGCTTACAGAAACTGCCCACCCAGTCACATGAACCCTCCAGCCATGCCCACCAAGCCACACCCACACACCGGTAGTCAAAAAAATTTCAATTCCACCACTGGGATGGGCACCACTGTTTTTTACATGTGCAGCAGAGATTCTTCTGTACAGATAGTCCTTGGCTTACAACCATTAGTTTAACCACTCTTTGAAGTTACGACAGCACTGAAAGAAACAGTCCACACACTTACACTTGTTACAGCATTGTCACGATCATAAGATCAAAATTTGGGTTCTTGGCAACCAGCATGCATTTATGATGGTTGCAGCATCCCAAAGTCCTATGATTGCCATTTTCAACCTTCATAGCTAGCTTTTAACAAGCAAAGTCAGGGGATGTCAGATTTGTTTAACGTAAGATTATAGATTATCAACTTATTGCAATTGGGATCGGATTTCTAGTCATAAGTAGTTATGGTCATAATTTGAGACACCTACATGACTAGATTGTATGGTGGTCATTAAGCAAATGTCATGGTCATAAGTGTGAAGCCATTCTTCTGAAGGAGTGTTTTTTCCCAGAAACTGGCAGAAAAGCATCACAAATCAGTCATGTAAAGCAAAGGATGCCATATCCAACTATAAAGGTGAACCACTTGCCAAGCTCCTGAAACCACGGAGACACAATATATTATGATGGCCAGGTGTACTTTCTGGGCCATAAAGCACTCATTCCAAGTCCACAGTAATTTTGAACAATTGCTAAGTGGGTCATAAGTTGAGGACTATACCTGTATTCATTTATAAAAAAATATTGAAAAACACTTCATTTATGGAAACAAGAGTCCAATTTGCTATTGGAAAAGCTAAGGGCCACTATGAAGACCTGACAAAAAATATTATTTCCAAATTCTAAAAAGGAAAAGAAAGATGAAAACAGTAAGGATACTCAATTGATTGCAGACTTTCAGTGTAAAGCATGAAAAGGGAAAGTTGCTGGACTCAAGGATAGCAACAAACAAAAAAGTAATACAAAAATGAAAATGAGAATGCATCCATAACAGAATGTGACATGTATTAATGCTAATGGGTGTATCAGAACATCTGGTTAATCTTCTGAGAAACCTTTTTAATGAACAAGGAGTTACTGTAAGAACTCAGTTTGGAGAAAGTGACTCAGAAGAGGGACGGATGGGAATTATCCCCATATCAGTTTAACTCAAGCAGTGAATAAATTATAATACATCATAATATAATATTTACATGTTTAAAATGCATACATACATTCATATGTATGTAAATAATAAAATGAGAATCAATATAATAGATCTGAGGGAGACAAAGGTCATGAATCAAAATTGGAGGATGAAATTCTAACAATCTGAGATAAGAAAGCAGTGGCAGTTTGTTGGCTGAAAGATTCAGAAGAGCTCATTAGTAAAGTAAAATGTAAAGTGAAAAATCTGGGTTAATATTAAACAGGCAGATGACAAAGATTTGTCAACTAGAAAGCTTAATGAATTCACAGTTAATGGTGAAGAAAAGAATGTGGTAGATTGTTTTGTTCTTGTGAGGTCAAGAAAAGATACAGATGGACAATGGGCTAGAGAGGACATTAACTCTATAGAGGAAGGAAATGTAACTTGGACAGAGTCCTGAAGGACAGGATTATTTCTGACACCAATGAGCAGTGTGGTCATTAAATATTCTGTGAAAGAAACAGTTGCGTATTCATTTTGGGCTTCTGACAGTTTCCACTTTAGTTCAACACTGTCCTTTATGAGTAGTTCTATTTATTCCTCTTTTAGCACCTTATTTCTTTAGGAAAACAATTATTCTAGTTTTCCATTATAAGCCCCCTGTTAAAAACTGCCCCCTTGCTACTGAAATAAAGGGAACTTGAGACTCCTCCAGAAACCCTGGGTTGTGGCCTGTTTTCAAAGTTTAACCAGCATGCTTAACAGGTAAGGTAGCCTTTAAGCATAGTTGGAGTTTGTTTTCAATACATAAACACACACAAAGGTTTCAGTTCAACACTCCTTCTGGATTAATTTTTAACATCAGACATCCAAGTAAAATCTCTGCCCACTAAACCCACTCTTCCCAGTTACAGCTGGTTGTGCCTGGAGGCCTTGCAGAGTTGGATGGGTCTAAACAGGCTCCAGCTCAACCTGACCAAAACCGAGTGGCTGTGGTTTCCTGCGCCCAGATACAGCCAGCTTGTTCCATCACTGGCCGTGGGGGAAGAGATCTTGACCCCCATGGAAGGGGCTCGCAATCTGGGTGTCCTCCTGGATGTACGGCTGTCGTTAGAAGATCAGATCGCGGCCGTCTCCAGGGGGACATTTTATCAGGTCCAAAGGATCTTCCAGCTGCAGCCCTTTCTGGATCGGGGCGCTTTTCACACAGTCACTTCTGCCCTCGTTATCTCCCACCTTGACTACGGCAATGCTCTCTACATTGGGCTCCCCTTGAAGAGCATCAGGAGGCTACATTGTTATTGATTTATTGTTTTGTTTTTAGATAGTTGTACACCGCCCCGAGTTCCTTCTCGGGAGAGACGGTATATAAATTTAAATAAATAAATAAATAAACTTAAACCTCGCAGGGATAGTTTACCTTGATTAACCAGAGCCAATCAATCTTTCTATGCAATTTCTATGGTGTACCATACATGGAGCTACTTTTGGAAAAGAACTAGAACCTTCAACTCATACAAAAGGGAGCAGCCAGAGTTGTTAACTATAAATGAAGCTGATCTGTTCACATCTTTTTGTTTTGGAAGCCTGAATGTTTGTCTATGGTTTTTTAATTCAATCCTTCCTTTCAAATCCCTGAATGGCTTGAGGCCTAGGTAATCTCAAGGCCGCTTAGTCCTATTCAAAAGTGCCTGTTTTTTTAAAAGGTTCTGTTTATGGCTTTTTCCAAAGGCAACATGCCCAGAAGTTGAGCTGCATTAAATCTAAGGTGGCTTTTAGACTCTTAAAATTCTACTATATAGCAGTATGACTACGATATATATATATATTCACACTTCCCTTGCAATGTTCATGGAGGAGGTGCCTTAACATATTTATCCATCTATACATTTAATTATTAGTTTAGTTTTATTTTTACAGTTTATAGGCCACCCAACTTCCAGTGGCTCTGGGCAGCTTACAATTAGAATAGAGTAAAATATTACAAAATGCAGAGAAGTAATCATGAATATTCTCCAAATCAACATATTAAATGAAACCTGTCTAACAGGAACAGTTCTTCATTCTGACCCAGAGCTTTTGATCCTCAATCTACATCTTCAATTATTGTTTTATGGCTGCATTCACATTTATTATAAATATTATTGTTGTGGATGTCTCAGGAACTCATTTTAGTTACTATTTGAATAATAAAGCATAAAGCCCAAACGTAAGACTGATAATAGTGATTAGATTCTTGCTTAATAAACACAGCTTGCTTTGGTTTATCTAACATGCTGATTCAATACAATATGGTAAGCCAAGCAAGCCACATTATAACCTACTATATTGTGTGAACTAAACTAAAAGTGAAAGGCGTGTTAACAGCATATTGGTAAATCTTGTAGGAAGGTTCACTTTAAAAAGAAGACACTTCAAAACATAAGGCAAAGTCCTTTGAAAGCAGTAACCAGGACAACCAAATGAAGTAAAGCCACAAATCATTAATGTTAGTAACAATAAAAAGACAGAAGCCAAAAAACCAACACCACTGAAAATCTATCTTTCTTATTTGGAATACTTATTTTAATACTTGTTGGATATAAGCAGGGGTAAGAAATTAGAAAAAAAAACCAAGAATCCTATCAGTAAGCTTTAAAAATAATCAGTTCAGATCACTCTAAAATTACAATATTTATGTGGAAAATGATATATCAGGAAAACTGGTAGCCAAGTGAATAGCAGAAGGATTAGTCATAGATTAAATAAATAGGAGTGTCATTAAAATCAGGCCAAGAGGTGAGTGTGTGTATATTTTGTCATTGAAGAGCTAGATTTTTTTTTTAAAATTAAGAGATAAATCCACATATGTACACATGCCTTTAGCTGTTTCTTACAGCAATTCAAGCCCTTCTTTGTAATCTTCCTACAAAGCTTGATTCAGATCACTAGAAATAACAAAAAAAATACAGTTATGCAACAAGTTATGCAAACAAGACTGCAAATAATCTATAGCAACATTTTGCACATGCAGATTTTTTTTGTAAGTTGAAAGCCTGTTTTAAAATAGCATATGCATAAGTCTGTACATATACACACAGATTTAAATCTGGGAAATAGCTATGATCTGCCCACTGAGATCAAGTATTGCTTCATTAAAATAAATGCATCATAGTAATTATTTTTGATAGTTTATTACAAAGGCCTTGAAAGTTATATACACATTTGATTACTCACTTCAAAGCACTGAATATAATATCAGTCCTACTTCTACATGGGGAAAATTTTTACATACATCCTAATAGGGTGACCAACCGTCCTCTTTTGCCCGGACATGTCCTCTTTTTACGTCCTGTCCGGGGCGTCCGGGCGGGTT
>JAEANM010004118.1:0-21275 GCA_017656035.1 Myanophis thanlyinensis
ACACTCTTCAAGGGGAGCCCCATGTAGAGAGCATTGGCGTAGTCCAGGCGGGAGGTTACCAGGGCAGAAGTGACTGTGCGGAGGGCACCCCGATCCAGAAAGGGACGCAGCTGAATGTTATGTTCTAGTTTTACATATTTTTTATAATTTGGGAATATCTTCAGTATCTTCTTGGATTTTAATGTAATGTCAGGATGCACCGTTCATCTTTGTCTGATCTTCAGTTACTATCTGTATATTTACATCCTGATATACATTTGTATATCAATTAAGATCATTTTTCAACAAGTGTAATAGAAAACATATCTTGTCTGTTGTAACAGTTCTCTAAAATTCTTTGTAAAGTTCCTTTCTCAGATGTTAGCCTTCCTTGGCTATGATTTCTTCTTGGCAATTTCCACCATTTGGTATGACATCCAGTTTGCTTTCTTTTATTTCTTGATTTTCCCTTTCATAATGCTTCTTAGCAACATTTTGATTTCATTCCACAAGTACACCCCTATCAATGAGGTCCAGGACTTTACCCTAATTCCTGATGTTCTTCATGCAAATGGGGGGGTTGATTGTCAAGATCATATTGGAAAAAATGTTTGACTTTGTTCATCTGCTTTAGTTTGGCTTGCAAATTACACACAGTCTGTTCCACAATCATCCCTTAGCCATTCCTTTGTAATAACTGTGCTTTTCCATCTCCTTGTACCAATAATATAGTCAATTTGATTTCTGTGTACTCCATCTGGTAATGTTTTGGTTGCTGGAAGATTGTGTTATAACAACTAAAAATTAAGAAATCATTGGATTAACAGAAATTGGTAAATCATATCCTACTTCATTTCAGTTTTCTAGGGCATAATTTTCTCTGCAATATTTCCAACTTTGATGCTGCAGTCTTCAATCACAAACAACACATCTTGTATTCATATTCTGTTGGTTTCAGATTGACTTTAACTATAAAACCTGCCAATCTTTTCTTCTTTTACATCAGTGGTTGGAGTATAAACTTGGATAATAATTATATTAAGGGTTTACCCATAAAGTCTAATTAAATTATTTGGTCATTGATTGCATTATAACCAAATATTGTTCCAAATGTGTACTTCCTATGCTATACCCTTTTTATGCTACATCCTTCCTGACTATAAAAGCAGTGCTGTTCCTTCTTTGATATTTTGTATTGAATGATGAACAGTATGATCTTCTGCCTGAATGGATCCAATTTATGTCTACATTAATGTGGTGATACCTAGTATGTCAAGGAGTTGTTGATTCATTTCATCTTTCATTGTGTTGAGCTTTTCTATGGTTCATGCTTCTTGCATTCCATGAACCCATTGTAATTTTGCTTTGCAATGTCAGTTTTCCTTTTCTTTCATGGTAACATCAAGTACTAGGCTCCAAAATGCTTTAATCTAGCCATGTCATACTCATGAAATATCCTCAGCTCTTTCTCAGTAACATGTTGAGTATTATCCAACCAGAGAGGCTTATCTACTACCATGACATCTTCAGTCACTTTATATTTTCTATTCATGTGACTTTACTGGAGAATAATGGAGTGCCTTTTTCTATGTGGTATAAAATGGTCCCTCAGCAGTTCTCATTAAGTGATCATCTACTTTCAGCATCTTCCTATATTGCAGATCCCCAGTGGTGCCTATTTGCTTAGGCTGGGCAGCTGGGATGATCTTTACACCTCGGCTGACCGTGTTGGAATTATATATTTTTGGTAGCTACTCCTGGGATTGTTTAGTCATCTCTGTTATGAACATGTCCCCACCATGATGTAGCATCCCAGCAGGCTGTGAAGAGGAAGAAAAACAAAACAAATTATTTCCTGTTAATTTATGTCTGATTGCTCTTCATAAATGATGTGTTTGGATAGGTTTAACTAACAGGAATAAGTTTTTAGGTTTGAAACCCTTAAGAATTTTGTTCAAATAAGGGGAAAATACAAATGACTTTTATTAAACCATTATTTCAGATGTATCACAGAATTCACCATTCAGAATGCATATATCGGGTAACAATGGAGAAGCTTTCATACCATAGTGTTTGTACAGCAGAAGAATGGAAAAATCTAATGGATTGCAAACTCCCATCACAACTCTGTAGAGAGATTGAACAGTATGTTTTATAGTATATTATTGATATTGAAGAAAGCCTTGATAAATATTGTGAATGTGATGTTAAAGGCCCAAATATTTTAATACAGACATGATAAGTGATAAATTAATTTTATTTTTAAATCAGGGCACTTACTTATATTGTCAGGGCAATATATTTAATTGGATTCAAAACACATTCATAATATGCCTGATAGAAGTGGAATTCTTCATCCCTTCCATTCATAAATTATTTGGGAGATTGGGGATAGATGCTAAGGAAGTGCCACTCTCTGAAGTACCAATATTCTCTTTTCCCACACAAATGGTCTCATTCATTAAGTTCCAGCAATCCATTTTTGTTTTATAAAGAACTAAATTCATTAATGCAGGAGAGGTTCCATATTTCAATATATTTCTGTTAGAAGCCAATATGAAACAAATATGCATTACTGCTACTTGAGAGAAGGGACTTTTTAAATGTTGAAATGAAGAAACTGTGTTCAATGAAACCAGCTTTATATATCTATTCTTTTAGAAAATATGCAAGTAATTTTATTTGTCCTAATTTTATATTTCTTATTTTAACAGATTTCATTTTGACATTGGTCCTTATGAAGATTTTTGGCCAGCAATTTTCGTCTATATGATTCATCAAAGTTGTGGAATAGGCTGGTATGATCTCTTTTTAAAACTTACACTTTTAAAATAATTTTAAAGAAATATTTATATTAACTTTTGGAGCTTTAATGTTATTTGATTTGGGCATATGGGATCAGAAAATTCTATTTCCCGTTCTACTTTATCATTCCTATTCTATAAAATGGTAAATTTTCTCTCAAAAAACAGTTATCTTCAATTCTGAAAAATTGTGTATCATATCAAGTTGTGTTTTTAGTTCACAGGAGTGACTGGATTAAGAGTTATTTCCATGTAGACGAATGACTAAAGAATATTAGATTAGTTTGAAACATCAGTCATTTTTTGAGGTGGGGAACATGGTTTGGGCACCAACAGTTTCCCTCACCTAAATGTCTTCAATTGCCTTGCTGATGACCATGGTGTTTTTGGTTGATGGAAACTCTGGTTCAAAACCTCTGGAAGACTTTACGTTGGGAAAGTCAGGTAGTGTAGCTCAATCAAATGGAATGTAAATATGTTGGATTAACTCCCCCTTGCCTGGGGCTGCAGAGTGTCTCTATTCTTGTGTGTCCCATTGTGCTACTCACATTGGAAACTGGGAGGTTTATAGTCAGAATTCTGTAATCTAGCCCTTGAAAATGGGTGAAGAATAATTAAGCTTAACAAGGAGACACTCCTTTGGATTGACAAACATGAGTGAGAAAAGTAGCATATGAGCTATAAAGACTAAAGCTAGGGCCTTTTGAAAAAAGGAAAATAGTTCTACTGCTTAGGTTCTCAATGATATTTTATATTAAAAGTGGAGGAAACTGTCTTTTCTATATTTTTCTTAAAAATGGAAAAATAAAGACAAACATCAAGGTCAGAAAAAATGCACTTGCAAATTCAGAGATGTCCAGTTGGACTCTATCACTAAGAGTGTTGGGCACATTCTTGATTTCCCCGGTAGATGCTGTATATGTTTGAAGGATTTGGGTATTTATAGGCAGGGGAGTAAAGCTGTAGCACTGAAATGTCACTATAAAGATACCTTGTCATAGTGATTTTATGTATATAAAATCCAGTTAATAGTTTGCAAAGCATGCAATCATAAATGTTACACATTTAAACACATTAGACATGATCCAGCAGTTCAAGATCATGTTTGGGAACTCTGATACACACATGGATGGATTTCTGAACTAGAGGTGTAAAACTACTTCTAAAGTGTCTGAAAAGGTGCAGAGAAAAGTTACATTTTCCCTTGATGGTTTGGGGAAAAACAAAAATCTTCGAATACAATCTATAAATTGTATTCTAAGTTTATTTCTTTGAGAAATGAAATGCATTATGTCTATATTAGCACATTAAACCATCATTTTATTGAATCTGACATTTAAAGATATATCTTTGTACAGCCCAAAGCAGTGGGCATTGAAGTGACATCCTTTAATGAATTAAAAATCAACTTTCTGCTTGCAGAAGCATTTTCAACCTGGTAGATACCTTTGTTAGTAGAACAAAAGCAATTTTCATAGACCAGACCTTCTCCATTCAGATCCCCTACTGCATTCCATGATGATCTATTGGAGCAGATTCTAATGTAGCATAGAGGTCAATGGAGAAAGGAGAAACCAGCTGAAATTACTATATTTTCTTTCTCTTCAATTAATGAAGGCACTTTCTGGGTCAAAAATTCTTCTGAAAGTTTACACCTGGTTTTTTCTTCACTATTTCCGTACATAACATTTCCAGATTTCCTATTCCCACACAGACATTCATGACATCCTATAGCTGAGCTCTGTTTTTGTAAGCCCAGGAGGGGTGTTTTCAAGCAGTGCATGTCCATAGGATTTACTGTTATTTGCTAGTTTCTTTCAAGTTCCATTGCTACATCAATGAAGCTTCCCAGTCTTGAATGTGGAATGTGTTCTTAGAACTGAAAACAACCTTTTCAAATTCAAAACTTCATTTTGAATGCAGATTAATATATTTCTTTTTTTAAATTATTTTTATTAAAGATTTGTTTATTACAAAGTAAAAACAATATAAAATTAAAGAAAAAAGAAAGAAAACAAAAATAAAAGAAATCATTATATTTTTGACCACACTCCAGAGATTCTGTACAGTTTGGTGCTAGCATATTCACTGTGGAGCCAATTCTTTCTGCTTTGATTATATCTTTTATTATAAATGTTTCTAATGATTACCATAGCTTTTTATAAAGTGATCTTTTCTTCAAAAGGTTATCCTTTTGTAGTATTATATGCAATAACCTGCAGGTGTTCACCTTAGCCAAGATATAGTTTTATCTATAATTTTCTTACCTGGATTTCAAAAACACATTTGATATTGCCTATGGTTGATCTGTGCTTCCATTTGTACTTCATGCCTGCCCCATCTCTGGTAAGCATGATGTGCAGGCATTCTGATCCCAAGAGGGAAAGGTACATTGGATCTGGTGTATACACACTCACAGTACCTGTCAGAGGCATCTTTAAAAACATACCATCATTTCTTGGGTTCCACATGGTAACTCTCCAACTTATGAGCTCATGTATTGGTCCATATGGATCTGTAGCTTGGCAGTTAGGATGCTTGCTAGGACTTTCCATGTTATGGAGAGACTGGTTATTGGCTTGCAGTTGAACTGTGCTCTTTATTTGTGGGGGGAAGGGGTTATGTTCAACACTGTCCTACCTTGAGTTAGCCAGTTCATGTGGGATGATGGATCTCTGTTACTGTGTTGGTATCATGTATTGCTTATCATGTGTCCACATCAGATCCAAAGTAGCTTTCCTGCTTCAAGTCCAACTACTAAACGTGTGATCTGTATCACATGTGAGTCAAGAACATCAGTAGCTCATAGATAGAACTGTTGCTCAAGACTCAAGATCTAGACAGACTAATCTAAGCACAACTTGAAGTGACTACAAGAAAGTCTACGACTCAGTGCCACACATGAATCCACTATACCACACACTATGAAAAATCAATAGGGCAGTAAGACCTTCCTCAAAAACTTAGCGGGACCATAAAAGATAACACTGGAACTCAGTTCAAGACAACATTGAGGCACCAATCATAACAGCACAAAAACAGGCACTAAGCACCAGAATCATAGAAGCAGTTGTTTTGGGAAGGACCTAAGGCAGGGGTGTCAAACACTTAGGCCATGCCCACCCCAACTCTGCAAGTGCAAAAACAATCCTAATACTGTATGTCATGATACGGCCCACAATGTGATCGGGTTTGACACCCCTAAGGTGCAGACTCTGAAGATAGGCTTCAGTGTCAATGCAATAAATATCGGTAGGGTGTAAGATGAATACATACTAAATGACACAATCAAGTAGTCGGCATTATATACAGGAACATCTGCACAGTGTATAGGCTAGACCCTCTGAAATCCTGATGGCAGATTCCCCAATAGTCATGGAGAATAATGGGGCTAAGATTCTGTGGAAGTTGACAGATCTAGAGGGATAGGCAGATGTTGTAGTAGTAGGCAAGAACCAGAGGATAGTGATGTTGATTGATGTAACTGTGCCAAGTAACAGCAAAACAGGAAGGCATCTGAGAAGCTGGAGAAATACCAGGGCCTGCAGGAGATCTGTCTGTCTGTCTGTCTGTCTGTCTGTCTATCTAATATATTAATTACACATTCACATACATGCAGTGCAGTGGTCGGATTCAAACAACCAGTTTTCTGCCATAATTACTAACTGAACCAGCAGTTTTCTGAACTGCTTAGAAAGTCAACAGCCGGTTCTAGCGACTAGGTGTGAACTGGTTGAATCCTGCCTCTGATGCAGTGCTTATTAATAAAGATTAGATGTTCTTAAATAGTGACTTAAATTTCAAAGGCCCCTTAAAGGAGTAACCAGAATTAAAACAATATGCTAAAATATTGCCTTAAAAGACTTTTATCTTGAAAATGTTTATACTTTTTAAAAAAACCCTCTAAATTTTCCATTTTTTAAAATTAGGAAAATGGAAAAAAAGTCAATATCCATCCTCCCCCCATCTCCCCCCCAGGTTTTCATATCTCTAGTATGAGCAAGAACTGCTCCATTTATTCAGAACCAGGAGAAATGAAGTGAATGGAACAATTCCAGCTTGTGCAAATCTCCATGTGTGCTTCAGAGCCCTGCAGAGCTTTTGATTGAGAGAGTTATTTTAAAGGGTCTTCAGCTTCCCCATTTTTTTTTACAGAATGCCTATACACATATATACTTCTGTTACTATGTCTTCAGTGTTTATAATCAGAGAAATATAAGGGGTAATTTTTTTGTGTAAATCTTACTCCACCTGACAGAAACCAGATGTGGTCTCCAAGAGGCATGTAATTATCAAGGGTTTCTGTCTAAATAGAGCCCATTGGGAGTGAGTCTATAGATAGGTTGCACAGATTAAATTATTTCTGCAAGTAGAAATGTTTTTGCATTAGCATTTTTAATTAAACTGAGGATATTGAGAATAAATATCTCAATAGGGCAGGAACTTATTATACATATGGGATTTTTTTAAAATGTTTAGAACCATCTATAGTAGTTTATCAAATAGAGGGAGATGCAGAGAGAAAAAGCTTCTTCTGTAGCCCAGATATGTCCTTGTAGCTACATTACACAAACTTTCACCCCAGTTTGTTCTTTCTATGCAGGAACAAACAACATTTGAAATAGAATTCTGATCTGTATCTCTTGATCATGCAGTTAGGTGTTTTTTTTTAAGTTTGCTATATAAACTTTTAGGAAACCCATATTTATATAAGAACTGATGAAATGATCAATTCACATCCTCTGGTCTGAGAAAGCTGGGTTATTGAAGTCCCCTGATTTTGAAAACTTTAGTGATGGTCTATGAATTTCTGAACTGGAAGAGAAGGTATTTTAATACCCCAATCCATCTAATTTTTGAAATTATTATTATCAGTATGAAACTGTCTATCAGGAAATGATCATACACTTGAAATTCTTTTCCTGTTTATTTTGGCAAGTCTCAGGGCTGTACTTATGAATGTCTTCAAAGAAATTGACTTCATTGAAAATATTCAGATGTTTTTCAACATACAATATTAGAATGAATTTAAACAACCCTCTCTGAAAAGACAGATACTTAGAGGATTATCATTTTAGCCTATATAACTATAATAAAAGCTCACTTTCTCCTTGAATACATTTATATAAATATTTAATGAAGTTTATGTGGGGATCTTGCTTTTTTTAATGCAGGCATTTAGTTTCTGCACTTTAATTTTCTGTACTTTAAATCAGTGTACATTTTTAAATATAATGTGACTTTTACTGTCAGAAAAACCTATAATTTGACCGAAGGGGCTATAGATTCAAAGGTATAATTCTAGTTTTTGCTTACTCTGATTTGGTTAAAAATTTCAGCTTTGATTTAATTGAACATTAAAGTTGGTTAATGTAAGCATGCATCCTTGGAAATAAATTCCAGTGACATCAGGAAATGTCTAAATGCATTTAATTGAGGCATTAGCTATATAAATAGCAATAATAATAATAATAATACCACACGCTTAAAATTATTTGAAAGGACTAACCAAACCAAGTTTTAGCTCTGATTTTTAAAATGTGTTCAACAGTTAATTCTTAGATTGAATTGTAAGCATAGTGGAAAGCCAGTTCTCTTTCCTGCGATGTAAGTCTGCCCCATTTTGCACATGCAGGATGAACAGAGGTCGAAAGGCTAACAACAGAGAAGATGGCAGTGCTATGATGTCAGCATTGAGCCTTTATATGGAATCTGATATTATGGAGGAAGGGTAATTAGAGCTTTTAGCCTGGACACAGCTTTGAAGAGATGCAGTATGTGTGTGTACATGTGTCTGTGGGTGGCTGGGTGAGGGAAAATGTGAAAATACAATTGGCTGTAGGAACCAAATTCTTGAAAAATAGGGCTTAATCTAGCATTATTACTTGTGACTATCTCTTAAAATGCTTACTCTAAAAGAAGAAGAGGAAAAAAAGGAGTTACTTCCTTTTTCAGGGTTCAAATTTCAGGGTTATAATTGAAAGCTCTGTGGGACTCTGACGTGGACATGCACTTCTGCTGTTCCATTCTCAAAATATTTCAGTGGCACGTACAAGATATTATTCTGTGTAACAAGAGAAAACAAAAATCAGGTTTATTTGTCTTTATTTCCACATTTCTCATACATGTGCACTGAAATTGCTTGGGAGTAAAAAATATATGTTTGCTTCTTTGGAAAACTAGAGCAAGCATACATACGCACATTTCTAATAGATACAGATGGCAAAGTAAAGCATAGGTTCTCAAAACTTCATTTGTCTTTCACTAGTCCATCTCCCACAAAGGTCTAAAAACCAGCCTATTATCATTATACAAGCAAAATAAGGGAGGTGCAAGTTTATTTCCTTGCTTTTTAAAATGTAGCATCCAGTGTCTCCTTATCTGTTAATTTGCTGTCTAGTTAGGCATTACTCAGCATGACCTAATCTCTGCTATAAATAGTGGCATTTTAAGAGAAATCTGCCATAATTGTTTTCAGCCAAATGAAGAATGCAGGAGAATTTATCTGATAGAAGAATGGAGAACTTATATTTTGTATAATGCGTTATCTGAATCATATGAATATATATTTATTATTGTGGTTTGGGTGGAAACGTCTGAATTTATACTTGAATATGCCTCTATTTTTTTCAGTGTAACTTCTTGCCTTGTGCTTGCAGTACAGTGGAACTTAATTGGCCCAACTGATAAATAAATCCATTAAAACCATTTTTTTGGTAAAATTATACTGAAATATATTTTTTAATGAAGTAAATAGAAGTTTTGATTGAAAGTACTCTTTTCCTTCTGAATGCTTCATCCAATTTCTTTTTTTCTTTCAAGTTTTGATATGGAAAAACTATGTCGTTTCACAATGTCTGTAAAGAAGAACTACCGTCGAGTGCCCTATCACAACTGGAAACATGCCATCACAGTCGCACATTGCATGTATGCTATTCTTCAGCACAACCACAAGACTTTCACAGATATAGAAGTAAGTGTACATTTACATATTTTCAAATACAAAGCAGAAGTAAAGGCTGCAGAAAACCCTTTGAAAACAGGCCAGTTTTGTTTCAGGCCAGATCTGCTTTTTATAAGATCCTGCTGTAGAAGAATCCCCACCACAATTTCCCCTGCTCTTGGAGTGCAGCTTTTTTTCCACTATGCAAATAAATAGGAATAGTTTACCCATCAAGGCCCTCTTAGAGCAGTTTTGTCATATAGGGCAACCTGCCGCCAAGATTTGCTTTGGGCAGTATGGCTTTTATTTTTTCTTCTGTGACAATTGTCCAAGTCTGACAATTGTCCTTGTAAACCAGATCTGTTTTACAGGATTAGTCTATTTTGCTTCGGAGCAATATTTCTGAAGCAACCCATTTTATTTGGGCTTTATAGAAAAATTGACACATTTTTATATAAATGAGACTGAGCCGTAGTGATGCAGTGGTTAAAATGCAGTATTACAGGCTAACTTTGCCCACAGCCAGGATTCGATCCTGACCAGCTCAAGGTTGATTCAGTCTTCCATCTTTCTGAAGTCGGTAATATGAAGGCCCAGATCATTGGAGACAATATGACTCTGTAAACCACTCAAGAGAGTGCTGTAAAGCAGGGGTCCCCAACCTTTTGGATATCAGGGACCACTAAATTCATAATTTTAAATCCCGTGGACCACTAATATGATCTGCCTAATGATCGACTCCTGATTTAGTACAATATAAAAAATGCAAATAATTTTTCTGTGGACCACCAAAATTTTCTCACGGACCACCAGTGGTCCACTGGTTGGTGACCACTGCTGTAAAGCATTATGGGGTGGTATATGTTTAAGTGCTATTGGTAATGCTATTGTGAAATAGAAGAAAAGAGTCCAGGTGTTTGGCTATCTTTGTAACAAATAAGAATTATATCTACAGTATATACGCTCAAGTACATGAATGATTAAGGAATGTGTAGAAAGAATCTTGGGATAATAAAGAATAACAGCACAAAATTAAGATTAACAATTGAAACCAACCTTTAAATTTTTTTTACAAGAGTAACAATTCTAAAATTGAGTTTTAAAAATGAGTTCAATTCTATGAAATATTGATGTATAATTGTGGGGTCTTTGTTGCTCTCTATGCTTGGTGGTTTTCTTGAAGGCATTTCATTACCAAATAGGTAGCATCATCAGTACTAATGAAGTGTGACTATTAACCAACAAAGACAGAGTATGGTTTTGTTTCTAATGATATTTCAAAACAATATGGAAAATATTCATTAACAGTTTTTAAGTACTGGTATTATCCTTTGGAAATGGAGGAAAACATATGAAGTATAAACTTTCTTAGTTTCAGATGTCAAGCTTAGATTGTATTAACTGCATTTCTGTATTCTGTAAATGGCTTGGTTGACTTTAGAATCTCAGCAGCCAATGCCAGATTTCCAGAGATTGGAGTGCTGCATTTGTCATTTCAGAAAAAAAAAAAAAACTGTGTTGGTGAAGGACATGCTTCATTGGACAGCTACTCTATTTTATTATTCACCCGAGAGACCAACTGAATGGCTTTAATGAAAAGGAATTAATTCAGCTGCCTTCAGAAGAAATAATAATTATGAAATGTTATGTTTTATTATTACACTGAATTAGCACAGTTCTCAGAGTAGAATTGAAGATTGTATTACAGGACATTACCATTAGAAGATCTTTTGTTCTTAGCAACAGACGGTCACTTGAGGTGGGAAGTGCACAAGAAGCTGCATACTTTGATTCATGCAGTTTTTGCCCATTCCTTTTTGGCACATCAGTGCTAATCCTCAAAGTATTCAATGAACTTTAGTTTATGGTTGTTGTTGAACTGGGGAACTGGGGTTCAGAGCAAGCCAGGATATTAAATCAACTTCTCAAGTTTCATGATGACTCTCTGGTTATTAGCGTACATCAAGAAGGAGGGGCACATGAATAATGATAAAGAATGAGGAAACATCATGAAAATCTAACCAAACAAATTTATTATTTAATCAACATTATACAAATAGTCATTGATTAAAAATAATTCATTCAGCAACCATTAGTCCTTGAAGTACCAGCCATCCCAGTACCCTTGCATCGATATAATCATGATTCAAGTGCTTGGCAACTGGTTCATGCTTATGACAGTTGCAGATCCCGCAATATATGATCCTCCATTTGCAAGCTTTCCTACAGACTTCCATAAACAAAGTCAATGGGGAAGCCTACAGGGAAGATTGCAAGATGTTCCTTCACTCACACGGCTTTTTCTCTTGATGACCATGGCTACAGACTATGAGATTCCAGGAATCTCCATAGCATCTGTGTCCCTATAGAATACCCTCCTCCCCACAGTGGCCTCCTGCATACTTTCCTTCCCCTTGCAACAGCCACTTGTACTGTACTGTTGACTTGTACTGCAGCATTCCACTTTTGCACTTTCTGGTCTGCTTCTGGGTCTCTTGGGACTTGCAACTTCCTGCCGGTTTCTATTTGTTTGAATCCAGGAGGAGTTGCAAGAAGGGTCTCACCTGTGATCCTCACAATGATGGCAAACAGGGACTGCCAGGATTGCCATTGCTAAGCTATGCTTTTCGACTGCATTGCTTAGCAAAGGAAATTCTAGTTCCAGTTATCATGGTTAAGCAATAACTGCCTTTTCCTTTACAGCTGTCTCACAATTGCAAATTTGGGCAGTGTAGATAGGATCAAAACCAAGCTGAAACAAAAACATGATGAAATAAGCACCCAAAGACAAGCCAACTGCAATAATAAAATGCATGAAATCCTGATGACAGACTCATTTAACCTCCAGACCCTTGGTCTAAGAGAAAATCCAGGTGTTCAATGACATATAAAATGCTAGCAGGGAGATAGTCATGTGTTTCTGGTATTATTAAACCAAGATACAAATATAGCTCAGACACCTGGTGAAGGTCTGGACCTTAGTTCTAGAGTACTTGCAAAACAAACAGAAAATTGCATCATTAGACCATGACTTCTCCCTGGTAGCTAACCTGGGAACTATTTTGAGGGTTTGCAAGAACTTCCTGAATTGGGAATCATCATCATCATCATCATCATCATCATCATATTTCA
Organism: Myanophis thanlyinensis; assembly: GCA_017656035.1. Lineage (NCBI taxonomy): Eukaryota > Metazoa > Chordata > Lepidosauria > Squamata > Homalopsidae > Myanophis > Myanophis thanlyinensis. The sequence goes on from JAEANM010004118.1 coordinate 12,859, forward strand.
TTGTTGTGCAGTCCCCATAATTACTTGTGGTGACATGGGTGGATGTATTAATTAAATCTTGTATATTATTTTGTCTGATGCAACTGCTGATCTGGTTGAGTATAATAAACTACCTCTAATTTTTGAAAGTTATCATCATATAAAATACAAATAGAATAAATTATCTCTTATGAATTTTTTTAGTGGAAGAATGTAACACTTTTAGGTTAACTGGCTAGGAATCATTGATATCTATTTTGTAGGCTTTTATCATCTTGCCTCCAAATGGCTCACAAAAAATAATAATAGAATAATATGGTACCAAATCAAAAAATATAATCTTTAGGGGAAAAAAAATCTCTGAATAATAAAAAACCCTAAACATATCTTTATTTTATCAATACTGATTGTTCATAATTTTAGCACAGCCAATCAAACTCATTTCTGAATCATGCATTTTATATATTGATGGAATTAGCAGTGTCTGGCCTAGTAGAGAGTGACATCTAGTGGTATAAATTTAACTTGAAGATTAATTTCCTGTCTGCTTATTTTTCTAGCGAAAGGGTCTTCTTGTTGCCTGTTTATGTCATGACCTGGATCACAGGGGTTATAGCAACAGCTATCTTCAGAAATTTGATCATCCATTGGCAGCACTTTATTCCACCTCAACCATGGAACAGCATCATTTTTCTCAGACAGTGTCTATACTGCAGGTAATTCATTGCACTCCATTTTTATGGCTAAGAATTAGAAAACTAGAAGTAGCAAATCTAACTGCAGGAAGTTTGTTTAAATTCTCTATGTGGACATTTCCCTTTTTAATATGGGAAATCTGTCCTGCCTTTAAGATAGTCTATTTATTTCACAATTAAGAGCAGGGTATGCTTTTTATAAAATAAATAAAAATACAAATAATCAAAGTTTGAAACCCAGAGAAAAAATATTTGGTTATGGGACTGAGATAACTGAAGCTAAAGACAGCAAAAACAATTTGGCAGAAAACATTTTTAAAGCTTTTCTTCAGGTTTATTGTAGTGTAAAATGCAAATGGAAATCTGAAAGGAAAGGGGAAAGGAGTAAAAGAAAAAGAAAGAGTGATTTCTGTTTCTTTGATTGCTTTAGACTCCTAGTATAGCAACAAAATTACTCTAGTCATCAAAACCCAAGATCAAACTTTCTTTTTTTTTTGTTGGTTCAAACAAAGTCCAAAAATGATTTCCAGGTGGAAACAAGGTCTTCTGGATAAGGTCTTCTCTTCAGTTAACTTTGCCATCTCTGACAACTTTGTTTTTCTTCAATTAACTTTGCCATCTCTGCCAACTCCATCACTTTTTTCACCCTTTCTTCTATAGTGTGAATTAACCTGTCTTTCCATATATAATAACAAAGTTCAACATTTTCTTTCAAATTCTTTATCCAACAGCTCTTAAAGGAAAATGTCAGGTTTCAATTTTATATTTGATTTAATAATCTTCTGACTTGAGACACAAATATGTCCCAATATTTCTTTGTTTTGTCAGAAGTCTATCAGACGTGATAAAGCGTACCCAGTGGGAAGTGTTGATTTGCCTTTTACTTTCATTTTATTTGATAATAATAAAAATAACTAGGAACTGGTTTAAGTGTTGTTTTGAATTTTTGGTTTACACTCAAAACTTACAACAGCTTCATCACATTTTCAAAATTCCAAATCTGTTTACCACTTTAAAATGTTCTAGGTCCTTAAAGATTCAGGAATATAATCATTTTTTAATGCATATAAGTAAATCCAATATCTTGTTTTGCTACTATACAGGCCCAATATAGACTTAAAACAAGGTTTAAATTATTCTCAATAATATCTTTATATGTTTTACTTTTTTCTAGCTGGAAGGCCACAATATTTTCTCTAATTTGAACTCGGATGAGTACGAACAGGTCTTGGAAATTATCCGCAAAGCCATTATTGCTACAGACCTTGCTCTGTATTTTGGAAACAGAAAACAACTGGAAGAGTTGCAACAAATGAGATCACTGAATCTTAAAAACCAAGCACATAGGTAAAACACAAGTGAATATTTATGGTTTGAAATCTCAATCATATTTCCTTGTTTTGAAGGCTATTTAGCTTCCTGTATTTGGCTATACAACTAGTCTAATATATAAAACGTTCTGAGGAATGTGCATTAAACCCTCATAAAGGAGGTATTTTATTGTTGGTATATGTTCAGCAGTGCATTGAGGAACTTTCTGATAATTTTGAGTTTGGAGTATGGTAGTGCATTGGTTAGAATGCATTATTTTGGCTAACTCTTATTTAACACGGCTTCATACTGTTTGGGCAATGTTACATTATAGTATATATGAGCTGGTATAAAGCAACATTAACCAATTTTGTTTGTTTAGTTATCTTCCCTTTTAGCAGCTAAGGACTAGAGTCCTTTTAGTGATATGGTATGACTTTGTGGCAGTATTTTTTCCAAACTAGGTTTACCAGATGCCTCTATTGTTACCTTCTTGTTGTGAAAAGTCATCTGTTAGGTTATTAAATGGTTTTAATAGTATTAATTACCCTTAACACTGAGTATGCTATTGTTTATTGTTTGTTTATTTTCTTTGTGTTTTTATCTGAACTGATCTGTTTTAGCTTTGAATCAAGATTTTTTTTAATACCAATTATTACTTATAGGCTGTATTTGAAGAGGCATATAATTGTTTTAGCTACACAAATTATTATATTTCAGGGATCGTGTGATTGGCTTGATGATGACAGCTTGTGATTTGTGTTCTGTGACAAAATTATGGCATGTTACCAGACTGACAGCTAATGATATATACGCAGAGTTTTGGGCTGAGGTATGTGCATTTCATAATTGATTCATTTCCACATTTATCAGTAAACACTTGAACAGAAAATTAAGATTGATTGAACTATTGGAACTATTGCTGTTATTCATTTATTTGTTCATTTGTAATTGAGAGGTCACCTGGCTCCAAACAACTCTGAGCAGCTTGTATTTTAAAAGCAGGAACAATGAAAAAAAAAAAAGAAACAGTTCATAGACACCAAGTGTGTCTGCATAAGAACTTTATGTTTTCAGAATTCTGCTGTTTTTCTCCATTATATATTTAATATGTTTAATTTTTATTATTGGGAGCTGAATAATTAAGAAATAAATGAAGTTATTTTTCTTTCAGGGTGATGAAATGAAGAAGTTAGGTATTCAACCTATACCTATGATGGACAGAGATAAAAAAGATGAAGTTCCTCAGGGTCAGGTAAGTCTAAAATAGCTTTTGAATAGATTTAATTTGAATGTATGTATCCATTATTTCATTTTATCCATTATTTAAGGGGATGCGGCAGCTCAGTGGCTAAGAGGCTGAGCTTGTCGATCAGAAAGTCAGCAATTTGGCAGTTGGAATCCCTAGCACCACATAATGGAGTGAGCTCCCGTTACTTGCCCCAGCTTCTGCCAACCTAGCAGTTCGAAAGCACATAAAAATGCAAGTAGAAAAATAGGGGACTACCTTGGTGGGAAGGTAACAGCGCTCTGTGCGCCTCTGGCATTTAGTCATGCCGGCCACATGACCATGGAATCTTCATCAGACTGCTGACTTTTTGGCTTAGAAATGGAGATGAGCACTGTCCCCTAGAGTCGGGAATGACTAGCATGTATATGCAAGGGGAATATTTACCTTTACCGTTATCCATTATTTAAATATTGCTATGTTTGCTTTTTGATCGATTTTCATTTTTTAAAAATTAGAATAATGTAATAAACTTCATAATTCTCAATAGACTAAACATCATTTTATTTATTAATTTTTAAGCCACCTATATCTTCCCAATAAGGGAACATTTTTTTCAGTATTAATGTGCTGATTTGGTGATACTATCAAACAAATGATCCAAATTACTTATTCTTAAAAATAATGAAAGTAAAAGGAAAGCCTATATTTATTAATTATGAACACCTAGGCATATCTGGAATGCTAATATGATCTCTTGTAAAATGCAATGTTAGTTATTAATTTGAATATTAATATTCATTCCACAAATCCAGAGTTGTGAAAGAAGAATGTTGATAGCTTATGAGCTTCTTTCAGTTTTGTAACAGAAAGGAAAAAGAGATTTAACATACATTTGTAAAATACAGTGAGAATATATGACAGTCTGTTATCAAAGGAATGGTTGCAAATTTTGAGTTGAATAATATTTGACTAATAGTGTTTTGATTTTTGATTTCTTTCAAGATTGGGTTTTATAATGCTGTAGCTTTGCCCTGCTATAGCACACTTGCACAGATTCTCCCTCCCACAACACCACTTCATCGGGCATGCAGGTAAATATGAATTTGACTTGAATGGTCAACTGTAAACCCTTAAATAATCTTACTTCTACATAAGGAGGGATATTACATGATTATTTCTACTTAAAATCTCTTCGGAACTGTAAAAAAACAGAAGAGGGATGTACTGTAAATTAGGTGCACAGAACAATATAGTTGGAAGGGCTATTTGCTTTAAAAGAGGGCCTCATAACTTCTTTAATTTTACCAATAGAAGAGAATCTATGTAGCTCAGAGTGGAACTGTGGAATATGTGATGCTCTCTGAGCTTGGATGTTTGCTTGCACATGTTTTTGGACACTGAACATGTTAGTTAGTCTAGAGAACCAATCTAGAACTAAGGATAATTTTCCTGGCAGTTAGAACAATTAATCAATGAATGCCCCCAGAAGTTGTGGGTGCTCCAACATTGGAAATCTTTAAAGAAGAGATTGGACAACCATTTGTCTAATATGGGATAGCCTTTCCTACTTGAACAGGAAGTTGACTTACAAGATCTCCAAGGTCCCTTCCAACTCAGTTATTCTGTAACAAAATGTTTGCAAGCAAACAATCAATCACCAATAATCACTATGTTTCAGCTATTGTCCGCCCCTTTGGAATCCTGATTGCTGCTCTTGTTTTAAATTTCTAAATAAAAAATGGTAGGGAATGCATTAATCTACCTTCATATTTTTATTTAGAGCAGGGCTGTCAAACTTGTGGCCCGTGGGCCAGATGCATCACATGCTGGCCCTGCCCCCACATGGTTTAGTGATGGGGGGGAAAGTCACAATATGTCATGTGACACCACCGTGATGACACGAGTTTGACAGACAAGATGAAAGTGAAGTACAAGGCAAAGGAATTTAAATGCATGCAGCATTAGTAGATTAGTAATCACAAAGCAATGCTGATGACACGTTTGCCATGGTAATCCAGGTGAATAAAGGTACACTTTTTTCAACTTGATATTAAACATTCAGTAATTAACAATACAGTTGCCATTCTCCCCAAATTGAAAGCCCAGATCTGAGAGCTCAATGGTCACAGTCTGCCTCTGTGAAGGAGGAGCTTGTATCAGATGTAATCATGACATCCTCTTTGATGAATGTTTCTTGTATACCGATACATCAGTAAAATAAGTGAAAAGTGAGTAATTTTTCCTTTCTCTCCAGGGAAAATCTCAAACAATGGGAAAAGGTGATACGAGGGGAAGACGCTTATGGTTGGATACCCTCCCAGTGCAGTACTTCTGATTCAGACTCTTTCCCTGTGAAGATCGTTGACTGATCCACATTTAGAGGCTTTTTATTCCACAAAATTTTTAGACTTTTAGAAAGGATAAACTCTGCTAATACAAACTGCGGGAAGGCTGAGTGCAAATTTCTTTTCCTTGGGGATACAATGTGAACATAAGATTCAACTATTCAAGCAAAAGTCGGCTTGTAAATATAAAAGACTGGCTTTTTAATAGGCTATTTTGCTGAGGCCTTAATTTCAAAATGATTGGACTAGGAAGGCTAACCTAAGCTTGGTTTTAAATTGTGTCTTTGTGGTAAGGAGGTTTCACTGGTACTTTTACATACTATTACACAATACTGTGATTGGCTTAAATACCAAGTTCAGCTGGGGAAGTCTAGAAGTCTAGACCAGGGGTCTCCAACCTTGGCAACCAACCTGGCTAAGGAATTCTGGGAATTGAAGTCCATAAGTTTTAAAGTTGCCAAGATTGGAGACCCCTGATCTAGACTGTAATAGGACATTTCCACACTGATATGGTAAAAGTTTTTGTTTGATCTTTGAACTCCAGAAGAAAATCTCTGGGGCAGAAACTATTACTGAGTTTACAGTACTTGAATTTATCTTGCTGCAAATGGAAGGTTTAATTTCCAGATAACTAGTCTCCAAAAGTTATTGGATTAGCATCCTGAAGCAGCTACTTTATTGCACCTATTAGATGCTAAGAAAAATATATCAGTGTTTCTTTATTGATTTTGTAATTTAGGGAAAATGACCATTTCTACCCTGGAAACAGAATATTTACCTCTGGTTGTAAGTATCATGCTAGGTACCTGAAGACCCATCTTTTCAACCCTAGTAACAGTAATGGGTTGAATTTCAAATGTGGTAGTGGGAATTTCAAAAGTGGTCAGGAAAAGCTAGTCATTGTTTAAACAAATGTTGAAGATGGATGCCTCTAAATCCCAGCTAGTTCACAAAAAAGGACCTTCCCAACAGTCATAATCTCCAGAAGTCATAATGGTACTTACATGTTCTTAGTAGCTTCTGTGTTGCTCATTAACACCAGGTGTGCTCTGTTCTACCTTTCCCTTCGAATCTCCATGTACCTGAAAATCTTTAAAACAAATTGTCTAGCCTTGTAACCTGTTGCCCGTGGAACAAGAAAGCTGATATGTTAAACCATTGTTCTTACATACTGTGAATGACGTCTGTATTGATATTGGCCCCAATTCTGCACATAATTTCATTATGTGCTATATTTCCATATATGTTAGGCTGTACACACTTTGAAATTGTGAAGTAGAAAGAAATTGAAAGAAGTGTTATAAACCTTACACGGGCAACAGCACCTCTGATACTGATTAGAATAATCCTTTTTCAGCCTTATGAGCTTGAAACAAGTTGTGGCTGCATTAAGGTGAAGAAATTGGCTTTTTAAAGGGGCAATGCCTTTTTTCTCTCAGGCTCACACAAAACCGTGAAAAAAGTTAAGTTATTTTAATGGATAGCAGAGAGGAGCTGTGCTCCTATGAGGCCCAAAAAGCTTCTTCCAAATTTGAAGCATGTACAGTCCTAATGTCTATACCTCTTTGCAGAACTATATTTGCAAATATGTTAATCTAGTTTCAGACAATGTACCAATAAGCCATGAGGTTTAATCCTAGCACCACTGACCTCAGTATGAACACCTCTATTGACTTGAATGGAAATCTCTCTCTCTCTTTCTTTCTCTGCCTTGCTTTGTTTCTCTCTATCTTGGTAGGAGAGCCTTCCTACTGAAGAAGGCTTCATTCATATACTTGATATAGCATTTAAATGGGTCTATTATATAGGCCTTCTTGGCAAAACCTTATATACAATACACATCACTATTGTATGCCCCATTCCAACATTATGCTCAAAATGCAGACGTGCTGGATCCATAAGCTTTCATGCACTATGCGACAAAGGTCTGAACATAATTATCAAATGCTGAAAGAGTCAAATGAAAGTATTGGGAAACAAATAATTGATTTGATAAACTGAGATATGGATCCTAAAATGGATTCTGGACAAATAACTCTGTTCCTTTTCTGCTTTTCATGCATATGATTACCATGGCTACCTCTCTGGAATATAATTGTATTTTTAGCTGATTAATTATGAAAGATGTTAAACAAGTTATACTGTGCCAGTTCAATGTCAATTTTAATTAATTATTTTATTGGTGGGGATCTAAAGAATCTGGGTTACAACTGAGCACATACAACAGAGACGAGGAAACCTATTTCCTTCCAGATCTTGTTGAACAATAGCTCCCATGATGATGAATGGTGAGAGTAAGAAATTAGTAGCATGATGGGGGATGGTTATTTCCACTCTTGGAATAATGTTATTTATAAATAGCGCACAATCTGGTTAGAAATATAATTGCACAAAAACACTAGGGCTTTTAGCACATTTAATTTGTACATTTTAGTTTTGTGCCCTAACAGGTATTTTGAAAGGTGTAGGTTCTTGGAAAAAAAAAAAAAAAGCTTTCTCTTGCCTAAACTTCATGGTATTCAGCTTGTTCACTTTCATCATTGTGCAGATATTACGGTGTGGCACAACCAAGGAAGTATTAATGAAAGCATACACCACACATTAATGCATTTGGTTCATCTGAATAACTGTATGAATACATTATACACATACACAATATGTGTGTTTGTTGGATTACACAACATAAGAACAATCTAGTAGAGTGTTAGAAAAGCACTAAGGAAAACTTTTAACATAGCTGACTTGGGGATGTTGGCTTGTCATATGATAGATTGGTCTGGTTCAGGGGTGGGCAATTACGGCTCCTTCATGACTCGTGGACTTCAACTCCCAGAATTCCTGAGCCAGCCATGCTGG
>JAEANM010004119.1:0-21273 GCA_017656035.1 Myanophis thanlyinensis
TTATAAAATTTAAAATTTAAAAAACAGTTTAAAAATTACATATTTAAGTAATTAAAAAACCAATTTAAATCCCCAACAAACAGTACTAGGCCAAACTGGCTTGTTGGAACAGAAAGGTTTTCAGTGTGCGCCGGAAGGTCCGTAGGTCTGTGATGGTCCGGATCTCCAGGGGCAATTCGTTCCAAAGGGAAGGTGCCCCCACAGAGAAGGCTCGAACCCTTGTGTATTATCACTGGGGGATATTGTTCCTGGGGATTGCAACAGAAGAAGCATAAAACTTTAAGATAAGAATCTCAGGGGGGAATCTTATTAAAAACTATACTGAAATGGTGGTAGATTTTTCCATGTTTCTCCACCAAAGAAGTTACCTTGACAAAGATTTTTGTCAAAGAAGGGTTTTTCTTTTCACACGATCTATTTTTGAGAAGGCCATGCTGACTTTTAGAGAACCAGCATTGGCTTACAAGATTTTACAGATGGTCTATTTTATAATCAACTCTAACATCTTTCCAAGAATTGATGTCAGGCTCACTGGTCAATAATGCCACAATTTTCTACTTCTCTCATTCTCTCTCTCTTTTCCTTTCCTTTCCTTTTTCCTTTTCTTTTCTTGAACAACAGGACAATAATTATCTTTCTCCAGTCCTCTGTCACAGCAGTTGAAGCTGGGGTGACTTCCATCTTTTTACCAGTTTCCCCACTGAGTTTATAGAAAACTGGCAAAAAGCATCAAAAACCCTTCCTTCCTTCCTTCCTTCCTCCCTCCCTCCCTCCTTTTTACACTAATGTGGGTAGCATACAAACAAACCATTAAAAATGTTAAATTGTTCTTATCCAGAAAGTACAAAAATTTACAAAAAAATGCAAAAAAGGTATTAACTTCATGTTATTACATTAATATAAAAAGGCTAAGATAGAGGTTCAGATTACAAATAATGGAGCTATCTCATCAGATTAAGCAATAGCTTGTCTTTAGAATACCACAAGGCAGATATAAAGTCTCTCTATGCAACTCCAAACAGGATTTTTATATTTATATTTATTTAAATTTGTATACCGCCCCCTCTCCCTAGGGACTCGGGGCGGTGTACAGCAGGTAAAAATACATAAACAAAATCTAAAAATCAATTTAAAACAATTAAATGAGCTGATATATTTAAAAATTACAGTTAAAATTAAGTTAAAATTCATTATAAAGTTTAAAATTAAACTCACAATTAAAATAACCCTGAGGTGTCAGGCCAGGCCGGCTAGCTGGAAAAGATGAGTTTTTAACGCAGGTCGGAAAGCTCATTTTCATCGACCACTTCAAATATTAGCCAAAGGTGATCAAAGCATGGATGCTGATACTAGCCATTCTGTTTCATATGTGATGTGCTCCCATGCTGCTTTCCCCCTTTTTCATCTGCAATCCTTCTGCTGTAGAAATAAGTACTACATAGTACCTGTTTCATATAACGCAAATCAAGTGACATGAATCAGTGGATAGTGTTTCATTGTGGGAAAAGGCTGTGGTTTCATCATTTGTATTTATAGCCGAAGAACAGAAGAATTTCAAGAAAGCAGTTCAGATTTTTTTTTAAATAGTCCTATAAATAAATGTATACCCACATAGGGCAGAAATGCTGGTGTTCAAGGGAAAAAAAATGAATTCACACTTCTACAGTTGTGGAGGCATCTACTGAATTATTATCACTACCTTCCAGACCAATTATCCACATCATCAGATAAGCTGAAGCAGAGGGCATCCACATATTCCTCTCTAGCCTTGTGTCAAAGAAAGAAAATGTAGCCAAAGTAGTTCTGCAGCTTTGAAGACATTTACACCATTAAGAGTTATAATACCATTAGGCTGGAGCACATAGAACTCAGCAGAGCATGGAAACTGCAATCACCTACCCCTACAATTAATAATAAAAGCATTTTTCAAAAGAAATGGGACACGATGAGGGAAATAACACTAGGTGGATGACTTAGGGAATCATCATGGACCACCAGAGTGAAATAAAGCATTGCAATATCAAGGAAAATTCCTGCTTATAGTTAACCCCTCGGCTGTCATTTATTCGTATGTTTCTATCTGTATGCATTTGTGTTTATCCGTGTAACACCTTCTCTTCATCCAGCAAACATACCTTGGGGCTTTTACATATCCATTTAGATAGCAATGACTGGAATTTGTGATTTAGCATTACTTCTAGTAAAAAAAAAAAATGGAAATAATCACAATTTTAAAAAGTCATAAGCAAGATTATCCAGAACTTACTATCTATCAATTTGTTTACTCAACATAAATTTAGATTGATTGATTGATTTAAAAATATGTTTCTACAATGTGCATGCATTTTTGTTCCCCTGATTAAAAAAAAACATTTGTTGTTTGGAATGTAGTGCTTATTTTTGCATGCAATTTCCCTTTTCTATTATATCTCTTGGAAATTCATCTTCGTAATACACTTTTATTGGCGAAGTGCATGGCAAAATCTGGAGAAGCATGAATTTCACACCAGTACTGAGTTACAGCTTGTGTTTTGATTGGAAAGCATGAAAATGTATAAATTTGCATTTAAAATCAAGCCAAACCGAAGGAAACATCTATTCCCACCCCTTGAAAGACACACATAGTCCATAAAAGATTTGGTGTGCAAATTTTATATTTTGTCTGATTTCTCTGGTCAGTTTCACTAGGGATGCTTTCTTCATGCAAACAGCTTAAATTTGAAAAGTGTTTTGAACCAATATCAAAATGCAAAAACTTATATGAAAATATTCTAACTACTCAGAAATCACTGCAATAAGCAGAAAATGGTTTTGAAATGATATTTCAAGCAAAAAACAACAACATATAGACCCATACCCTCAACTTAGAATTGCCATTCTGAAACATCCTCCTCCACCAACATCCAAATATTTGGACTAAAATGTGCTTCTCCCACCTTTTAAATGTACTACCTTTTAAAATTCTAGCCAATTGTCACTGGGTGAAATATTCTAGTGGGCTGCCTTGCTCTCTGAAAAGAAATAGACTCTAGCAATGAAATTTATCAGCAATCGTACTTATTATTTAGTCCATCAACACATGAAATATATAGCAATTGTGTTGGAAAAGAGGATATTTCATTCCAAGTGTAAATTAAATCTATAAGAGTATACGGGGAAATTCCCGCCTTATTATCCCACCATAGATTAACTAAACCACAGGTTTGGGAAGGAGTGGCAATTAACTGCATTTGGGTGAGGGGTGTCCTTTACACATTTTCTTTTAAATGCTGAAATCTCATGGGATCCCAAACAGAATTGAGAATATTAGCGGTGAGGAAAATTGGGAACACAAGTATGAATCTCCAGTTCTTCAATCCAAACTAAAATCACTGGCATGACCTACATGGGTGTCATAGAAAATGTGGTGTTTCTTGTACTTTATTTCCTTCCATGTGTGACAAATGTGGGAAGAGTTTACTGTTGATATTGTATCTCTGAAGAAATCTCCCCTTGGATAATTCAACAGTTTCCTTGAATCAGCCTATTGACAAACTCAGTAAGCTTGGCCATCTTAGAAATGGCCAAGGCAAGGCCATCCCTCACATAAGAACCATATCAATTATGGTCCTGCCCTCAGTCCCTTCGTATCCCTGCAATTATTAAAATTATTAAACTGTAGCTCTGCATTAAACCTGTGCATTTTTCTTATCAGGACCCATTCAATTTAAGGGTAAGGCATTTTCTTCGGAAATTGCACCAGAAAGCAGGCAATCGTCAACTGATGACTAAAATTAGGACCAGGAAATTTGTCACTAAGGGGTGCAGTCATTAAACACCCCATTTTATTACTTTTTTGCCATGATTATTAAGCAAATCCCTATGGTTATCACATCATGGTGAGTTGCAACTTTCCTGCTGGCTTCCCTACTGCCCTTGTTTATGGGAAGCAAATTGGAAATAACATGATCCCAAGATGCTTTAACTATCATAAATATAAGTCAGTTGTCAAGCGCCCAGATTGTAATTTTGAATGTTCAGTAATCAAATGGTTGGTAAATTGAGCACTACTTTTATGGATGAAATGCTTGTGAATTAGGAATGGCATTCGTGCTCTTATTTAGTGGAGAAGAAACCAAACTGGTGCATGTAAACAGCCTTTCTTTCATTCTACAACAGTGTGTTTCACATCTGGTAACTTTATGCCGGCTGGGGAATTCTGAGACTTGAAGTGTACACATCTCAAAGTTGCCAAGTTTGAAACACACTATTCTAGGAAATCTCCTGTAGTGTGCAGTCACCTGGCTTTCCAACTGACTAAATCATACATGTGTTTGCTTGTTTGTCTGTTCGTTTATTTATGAAGAGATGGGTAGGGAGGCGGGCTTTAGAGTGAGGAAAAATATGTGACATAAATAGAAATCACATTTTGGCCACCTACATCAATAAAGTAAGCAGAAGAAGGCATCTCAGGGGGAATTGAACAATTGACTGTTCTCCCATCACCACATCTTTAGAACAAGGTAGGAAAATACAAACCATTTTCTTGGAGGGAGAAAACTTGGTGAAACATTTTAATACTTTCAATACTTTCTACAAAGTATTAACTCGTTTGTAGACCTGCTGGCTGGGGAATTCTGGGAGTTGAAGTCCACAAGTCTTAAAGTTGCCAAAGTTGAACCCTTCTGAGTTAAAAACAACTCCTCCATCAGCCAGATAGGAAAGGACAGGTGCCTTAGATCAGACCTAGGCATTTTACACTTCCTGGGCAACATCTGGCTCTTTGGTTGTCCCATGAGAGGTCAATTGGAATTTATAAATCAAATGTAAATAAGCATGCCTCATGGGGCAAAAGGAGAAGCTGTGTTGGGCTGGCTCTGCGCAGTCTCCATGTGCTCTTTCAGTCTGCTGACAGCCACTAGAGATGAAGAGAGAAAGCACTTTTCAATTGCCTGCACAGTGCACAACCTGTACCTGGAGCAGCCTGAGAAGTTGATGTGATGGAATTTGAGGAGATTAAATCATGTTTCATTGGTTCATTTCTAGTTTCTCATATGGCCTCTTGGGAACATTAATTACCCATTACCGGCTCGGTACCTTGCAAAAAGACCTTAGCCTCTTACATCTATTCTCGGTATGGATTTACTAAAAAAGGACACAACAGAGTCAAATACTGTATAGAAAATGGCACGGCTGCCTTGAGTATGTTAGTTTGGCATCTGGTATTTTGAATTGGGTTTGGGCTGTTTGGGCTGACAAGGTTTGCTTTTCATCTCATCTCATCTCTGGCTAGAAAAACACCAGCAGGATATTCACAACCTTCTCAAGCAAGCCTGCTTTCCAGAGGCTTGTTCAAGTAAAGTTCAGATCTCTGGCAAACAGCTCGGTGTGTCTGTAGTGCTTCTAATGCAAAATACATGGGCTTTTACATTGTAGTTGCGAGAGTGATGGACCCAGTGGCATCAAAGGCTTTTAAATATTCATCCGTTCTCGTAAATATTAAATATGAAAAACAGAAAAGCCAGTCTTAACTACACTTCAGTGAGCAACTAAAGAAGAACAAAAGCACATCTGAAGAGAAATAAATTAACTACAACTCCAGGATAACTGACACAGATCTTAAGATGCTGGATAAAAATGTGCAATCTGTACCTAAAAGCTGTGAAAAGTCAATTGAAAAAAAAAATAGCATGCAAACACACACACACAAATGTCTACAAGGCAGAAGTCCACCAGGAATATCACGAAACACTACAAAAAGTAACATTGGGGAATAGAGATCGGAGGCAAAACACACACACAAAAACATTCCTAGAAAATGATTGTTTCCTTACTAGCATAATTATCTCCACTCATTATTAATCTTCAATTACATAAATAGACTTGACTATTCAATGTATGATTATTGTTTGCTTGAGTCAAGATGTTATTGCTATTCACAGGAAATGTCATAAACTTCATGTTCGATGGATTCCTTGATGCATTCATCCTTTGATTGGGCATCTAAATCAAACAATCTGGCCTGTGCTTGCCTTTGGCTCAAGAACTGTACATGCAACTATTTTTGGCATTGATCAAGTTCAGATGTGCACATACATCCATGTCCAATATTGTGGGATCTCCTCAATCAGCTTTGCATGCTACAAACGGAGATGCATTTCCCATCTGTTTGGAGGTGTGGCCTAGGGATCCCTTTCATCTGTTGCTGCTATATACAATCCTTTCCTGTATCTTGATCTGGACATCTGCTTTTGGAGAGACACAGTTCTTTAGAATTTCAGAAAATAAATCCAGACTTTTAAAGAGTAGCTTGGAAAAAATACGTCAAAACTCAGATTTTTTTTAATGGGCTTTATTTTTTTTTAAATCTGATGAAACAACTTCAGTTCTGGAGCATGTTTGCATTAAAAAGGAAATGATGAAAGCTCACCCAAATTAAGAAGACCATCTGGTCTGCTAACTTTTCATATGTAAAGGTTCTTGCTAATCACTCTAAAGTATGTTGGCTTTTGCCATCTTGTCACTGAATTGTTATCTAGACAAAAAAGAGAAAAATATCTGGCACATTCACAAATTGGCAAAATGGCAGCATTCATTATTTTTCAATCTCATCCAAATGAGCCTTGTTTGATTTTCCCCAGAGCTAATTTTCCTTAATCCAAATGGAAAATGTATCAGAGCATATGGGAGAAAACACATTATTGATGTGGCTAGAGTAGGTTTCATTAGATTGTGCAATAAAGCCAAGCAACAAAGAAAACCTCACCAAAATGAATTTATATGACAGTATGTAGCAAGAGGTCTGGTGGGAATAAAAAAAATATTACTTCGGCCGTGCCAAGTAAAAGTTGCTAATAATTCAGTAAAATGATTAAGTTATGAGTATGATTAATAATTTAATGATTATTGGGGGAACAGTGGATTTGTTGATCACAATAAATGGATTGGTTTTTCCTAACTAGAACATTTGCTGCCACTGCAAACATTTGTCTCAAGTTAAACAGAGTGGAATAGAACAATAAACAGTTGAAGAAATACAACATTATGTCACTTGGTCTTCTTTTTATGATGTTACATTATTTCATATACAAATGCTATCATGATCCACGTTTATCATTCCTATTTGATGATTTCAAGAAAGGCATATACATTGTGGCAGAAACTACAGAAGGCACAGATGTGCTAGATTCAGTGTTAGGTTTGTACTAACACATAGTGTTCTGAGAATGGTAAAAAATAATATAAATCTAAATAGAGATCAGAAGAGGAACTAAAGCAGACTTGACACTAGTATTGATTCAGGAAAGGTGACAGAACAGCCATTGCATTCAGTACAAATATTTGTGTTTCTATAAACAAAAGGTAGCTTTGACAAGGCTTTACAGATAGATAATAGAACCATGCTGTTCCCAGTGTGTAAATAAATTCAGCATATTTCTGAGTTTGTGACTTCTTCATATCTTTGCTGATATTCAAAACACTATCATCTTGGACCTACTTATCCTGTTGCATAGCTGAAGCCTTGAAAGAACCTCAGCCAATCAGTGGGCACATTAGTTGCTCCTAAGTTGGCCAATAGCAGTGTGACTTTTGAGATCACCACACAGCCTCTAATCACCTGGCTGTTAGTTTATATATATCCCTTTATTATCTTCTCCCAAAAAGTACGGTACAATGCCATATATTGTAACACAATAATTCACTGCATTTGTGTATAAATATATATGTGCTGTATGTATATGTATACACGTATGTCATATGTGTTATAAGCTGCCCAGTCTCCCTTGAAGTGGTGAAATGGGCAGCAAACAAATTTAATAAATAAATAAATATACACATGTATATGGTAATTAGAAAGTTTGAGAAACCAAGAGAATGCTCAATTAGGCAGGGATTGTAATAAATGTATATAATTTTCCTAGCTGTAGCAGCTGACAACACTTAAGGTGTATATAGAAACTCTTCTGAGCTTCTATAATCACAGTGGCAAGTTAGTACAGCAACAAACCTTCATTTGAAAGTCCTTCCAAGCTGCTTCACCCTTATTGATATGATGGCAAACAGAAGCTGTTCTGAGGAATGATGGAAGATCATAAATTGTAAACAAGGCATACACAAACACCTAAACTTGAACCTCATAAACAAGGCTTTTAACTTCAGGCAGAGGAAGGGAGAAGCAGTGACAAATTGCAGATGCTGTATTGCAAAGCATCTGGTTTCTCACAGAAATGTAATGGTTAAGCTGAGCATAGTAGCTGGAAGTGAGTAGGTGCATCAAGAAAGCTCCAGAATGAAAAACAGATTCTCCCTGAGCTGCAGAAGGGCTCCTGATAGAATAACAACAGCAATGAAGTAGCCAATCAAAGGGGTGGAGTTGAGAAACATTTTTCATTGTTTCATGAAATGACAGGGAAGGAGCACGTACAATGAATTAGAAGCAGAAAACTTCCAGTCGGTGGAACTTTCTACCAGTGGACTAAACATCTTCCTCACACCAAAGATCTGGAAAATGTCAAAATCAAACAACAGGGGGGAAATAGAATCATCTTAATATATACTCATTCAGTAGGTAAAAATCTGTGAGTCGGACGGTGTACAATTTGTGAAGTTTGCTTTCAACTTACGCAGGAAATCTAGTTGACACAGGTCTTAAATCTTTCAATGCAGTGGTGCATTCTCTACAGTCACAATTGGATAATATTTATTCACCTCTGGGTGGTGGTAGAATGCAAATATTCATCACAATGGTTTGGATGCAGAGAAGGAGTAGAATTCACTTTGGTGATGTGGTTTTTCTGTCTATCTCCTTGCACTGCAGACCCCGAGAAACCACTTCAGAGCACAGCTAGTCCTTTTGGACTGGCATGATATATTTTTAAGAAGGAAGAACTGAATATGTAGAAATTGGAAACCTGTTGGAATGTATTTCTATGCAATAACTACACTAGTATTCAGCCAGTAGGTGACAGTATTTACAAGTCTGGATCTATGGCATATATCCTATGCTCTTCTGTTCTGAGTAGAGTTTCTTGCTTCCTGTTACAGTTATATAGTTGAGCAGTAAAACACATGGTGATTGTACTCTTTGTTTGCTCTGTGTGATGCTTTATATAAATATAATTTCTAACAAGACCCTTCCAGGCTACAAAAAGAGAGTTTGGGATTCGAAAAATCAAGTGCATTGCATAATATTATAACATCAGCATTAAGCAATAGTCCTACTTATGGTGTTTTAGCCCAATGTTTGTGCTGCTTCTCAGCTCTTTCAGAGGGCTATGGAAAGTATATGCTAATATGGAGTTAGGGAAAGTCTAGAAGGACATACATAGATTTGAGAGTTCCTTGTACCTTTTCTGAAGCACTAGCACTAGTTATTACTTATGTCCACATGAATTTAAAATAAAATTCAACATTTAGAAGAGGAATCTGTTTTGCTTTTGCATATTCTGAGGGGACTTCTAACCAAGAAGGATTTCTGAGCTTCTGTATTCCTAGATCAGCTTGCTTTGGAGGAATTAAGTGATCTGTTTCTATCTTAGCTAGAGGGTTAGTTAAATCAAAGATAGCTTGCTGTTGTTTGTTTATTTTAGATAAGGAAGTTTTCCTAATGCACTTAATTCTTGGATGGTTCCTCTTAATTCCTGAACTTCAAGACCTATAAAGAAATGTTTGTTTGCTGACTTTGCAGAGTCTTTCAGAGCCCGTCAGAAGATTAGTTAGATGAGCAGAGGAGAAACCAATGACTGTGTTTCCACAGTTCCCATATTTTTCATTTTCTTATTCAGGGGTCAATCACAGAAGTAAATTAAGCAATAACTTTCCCTTTTCCTTGTTTTTATCATTCCATGATCTGATGCAGTTTAGGGCAGAAAATGATCTTACTTTTTGCTTTTACCTTTCACAATGATCAGAAGAGAACACAAGCACATTGAAGATTGCCTTAATATTGTTTCTAAAGATTTGGTGAGTGAACATAGTGATGGTCTGGAAGCTTCCTGACTTTGAGATTATGTACAACCCTTTTCTCTTTTGGGGGGACAGTGGAGGCAATAAGATTTTAATCCTGAGATTGTCTTAAACCAATTCCCTGTCTGGCATGTCACATCAGAAACAAACCTCAAGGGCTACATGCCAGACGGTCTTGGCCTCAAACTCCTAATAGACCCAGCCAACATGTTGAATGATGAGGGACAGCGGGAAATTGTAATCCAACATCTATAGATAAATATGAAACCTATCCTTGTATTGCATAGTTACATTTACCTTTGGGCAAATTTCAGAAGGAAAAAAAAAATCACATGACATTGTGCAGTAAAATTATTAAAAATATAGTCAGAAATATATACATGTTTTAAAAAGTCAAATTCTGTAACTTTGTACTGGTGGTTTTATTGATTTGGGTTTTTTTTTAAAATAGCTAGATGGGAATTCAAAGCACAATTGAATATACATCACTAATATGGTCCTTAAATGCTTTTGGATGAAGAGATGCTTCTGTTTTTCTTTATTAGTCTCCATTATGGTTTCCTTGCTTCAGCAGTCCATTTTCATGTGGAAGCAATATTTATTCTATAATGTCTCAAATGTTACTTCAAATGCACTGTGTGTTTTCTATTATCAGAAAAAAAATAGAGCTAGATTGATCCCATTGTATTAACCATATAAGGTCCTTTAACGAATACCTCATTGACATATATCTTAATAACTTGACAATTTTACATTCATTGAATTAATGTATGACTATCAGGTTACCTAGAAAACTAAAATATCAACTAATCTGCAGTGTATACTTGCTTGGCTTTATCTCCTCAGAGGCTCTTTTTATTTGACTGCAGTCTTTTCATTCAGATAAATATCAGTAAGATTATGAATGCATTTCTCATTAAGAATTTAATTGTACAACAAGAACGACTTAGTTCAACTTTAAGTAAATTAATAGTTAGGTATAAATTAAAGTAATTTAAACATTATTTCTAGTTTAATATATATAGTTATATATTAATAGCAGAAAAAAAATGAGTAGTTTCTGCATGGTAAAAAATGTTAATTATAATAGCCAAGTGATATACATACACTTTAATAAACAAGATGAATTAGATTTGTAGCCATTCAAAGTAAGATCTTTTTTATGGAGATCTTCTACTTCTGAATCTTCCTGCCAAGGGAAATAATATTTAGGTTGTTATTAGTTTTACAGGAAGATTTCTAAAGCCCACTTTATTTATTTGTTTGTACACATTTATTCATTTTCAGCTAAATTGTTAGTGGATGTTTTTTTCCTAGTTGTCATTAATCCAATCCCTCACTGGGTTATAAATCTTACCGATAGCATCACATCAGCCATGTGGTACATTTTAAATTAAGGTAAACATTTCCTGTCCATTGCCAGGTGCTTTATTATTTGCTTAACAGTTTCCTCATTTATGGATTGTTAGTATTGCAGAAAACTATTATATGACCATTTGTCTTTAAATATCCCAGACAGGACAATCCATAGATCCGCACCGCACAAGATAGAATAGTAATAATTTAAAAAGAAAAAAAAAAAAAAAAGAACAAGCCTAGTTTGTCCTTCCTTGATCTTTTTTACTATCTACTATGTGCAAGAGAAAATACCCTCATGTTCTTTTCGCTTTACCTAAAAGCATTGCAAAGAATACATGGCACCAATACATCAGCCCTACTATTTTATTTCTATCTTATTAATTTACAAACTTCAATCATTTACACTAATAAACTAATTCAAATTTTGTAGCCTGATCACTGGGGCCTAGTGAACTCTCTCACATAGTTGTGCTTGTTGCTTTCCAAAACAACATCTGATTTGCCTTATTTATTCCAGGCATATTCAACTTTGATCATTCCACAAGGCCATGACCAACGAATTCCCCCAGAGGGAAAAACTGGAGCTCTTATAATCCCTGCTAGATCATGTGTTTATTTCTTCCTACTAAAACATCTGGCACTTTACAAGACATGGGTCATAATTCTAAACGAAAATCTAGTAATAAAATGACAGCTCCAGCAGGTTAGTAACATAAAAGGAAGAATGGCCTTGGGTGATCCCTAACATCAAATTTGCTTATTAATACAGTTAGACACACATACACGTACATCATATATTCAACTAGTTTGTTTATTTGCATTATAAATTAGATTCTGTGATATATCTAGAAGATACATTCAATAGTAGTTTTTAGCCCCCACCTACCCAAGTCTGTAATGTCATCATTTTGTAATTTTGTATTATTGTACTGTTTTATCGGCTGTTCACCGCCCTGAGTCCTTCGGGAGAGGGGCGGTATAGAAATTTAATAAAATTAAAATTAAATTAAATCATTAAAGTCAATGCCAATGCAAAAAAAGGGTGTGTGTGACATTATTTATGTCTATAAATAATGTCTATTTTTCCAGGCAGTAAATGATGGGAACATTCTCAGCAAAGTATGTGTCATGTCCTCCATAGTCAAGTATCTTCAACCATATTCAGGATTGTGGCTGCAACATGTAGGGCATGCTTATTATGGCTCACATATCTAGGAACCACCCAAATAAATCACTAATATGAAATCCAGAGGAATATTTGCCATTTGAGAAGTTGGACATAATTTATATTAAACAGAACCAGCTGTTAATATATTGAAATATGTAAGAAGTGCTCACAATAATAAGTAAATGAGCCTGACTTTTCCTGAAAAAGTGCTTTTATAACTTTTAACTTTTAAAAATGAAAGTCTAAATGACTTTTGGACAATATGGCCACCACATTTGCAATACCTAGATGTCCACTGTAACAGCCTGTAATAACAACAATAATAACAACACTATAGTCATACTAACTCAAATGGACGTTGTTCAGAGTATTTTATTTCAGTATTATGGCTTGTATGGCATTCCAGTCCTAGTCATTGTCACCGATTGGGACATATAAGAACAAAATACAGCCGTACTGAATGAATCAATAATACTGAAGGAAGTTAAGAAGGGTTAATAAAATGATGGCATTTTATACTGTTTTAAGACATACAATTTTGTAACTGAGGCAAGGGGACATATAGTTTAGTAATTAATTCTTCTTTGAGGTCCTCAGTGAGATATATCCCAAATCTAAAATATTTTTTACTTCTCTAGATAATGTTTGGGTTCTTTCCTAAGGATATGAAATCTAGTTTCAACACCCACAGCACGCGCACACACACACACTTGTACGAAAAACAAAAATAATTTGTTGACCTACAGATATATGCACTTCAATTCCTTACAGCTACTTCAGTAAAAACATATTATCTACTTTTGCACTACCAGAGACTAGTTCAATTCTGTTTTCTTCCTTTATAATTACATTAGCTTATATCTGGACAGGATGTGGCTAATAAATACCTTTAAAGAACCAGCATATTTGAGATTGTGAGTGATCATCTCACATCTGTTAGATGGTCAGATTGCTGAGAAGTGTAATTCAGCTACATCTCCATGGTCTCTGCCCGGCATGGGAAGGAGAAGGGCCTCTGATGAAATACTGTATTTGAATGTTGCAACTCACATTCTAGCTCATTTGCATAGAGTCACAACAAGTCATAAGGATAAGCATCACAATTTCTTTTTCATCATTCTAACAATTTAATTGTAGCCCTCTGCACCTTCTACATAAAAACACTGGAAGATTTGTGTCTTGTATAGGTATGGGTATGGTTGTGTCTTTAGTTGTATAGTGTGGGAAAGCCATATTGTGGAAGGTAAGAGTCATTTGGTCATAAGATAACAAAGACCTTGGTGATCCAATAATTCCAAGTCCTGTCAGTAGGAAACTTTTGAAGAATGAAACAGCATGAAGTCCAAGAATAACTTACAAATACAAATGCCTGCTTTGGATTGAAACAGATTTCAGTTTAAGCAATTTGTATAACTAAGTACCAGTTTATGGAGATCAAGATCATAGGACAAGCAAATAAGTGGTACACTCAATTACTTCTAGCTGACTCTCTTGCTAACAGAAACAGAATCAGATAAACAAATTATGGGAATTCTCTTTATGCTTTGTTTAACTTAATGTGCATTCCAGAGCTCTTCCTTGTGTCTCCCAAATAAGCCAGAAATCTCAGTCCAAGAAAAAAAACAAAACCCTGATGATTTTGTTAGGAAAGAGACAAGCCAGAGCTCCTGGCTAGCACATATTAGTAAACAATTTGCAGAAGAAGAAACATGTATGGTTTGTTCGTCAGTCCTGCTGACAAGAGAAACCAAGCAGGGACAATCAGCCAGGATCTAATAGCATTCTTGCTTGCTCACCTTAAGCCAGGGTTTTTTTACATTCTACCCTAGTGCAAAATGTCATTGTGTAATTTCAAGTCAACTTTTTCTAATATAATATATAGCTTGTCTCTATTGCAGCCTAGGGATTCTGAAGACATTATTTCTGTCTTCTAAGAAAATGGGATTAGAATTAGAAGCTGACATCTTTATGTACTTCTCTTCCTGCTGCCACTTAGCATCTGTGCACATCTTGTAAAGTTCACTATTGAAGCCCTGCAACTTGAATAAGTTCATATTGAGGCCATCACGCTAACCACATCTCATTTACAATCCTGGCTATTAAACATCTTAACAATAATTTCATCGAAGAAAGCCACGTATGAAGCTAATGGTTTTGGGAATGTTTGTTACCAAGGTAACAAATAAAATTCTGGCTATTGGGGAGTACTTTGCTTTCGGTGAAGAGCTGCATCCTTTTCAATTATTGGGCAGAATAGAAAAGT
Source organism: Myanophis thanlyinensis (assembly GCA_017656035.1). Classification (NCBI taxonomy): domain Eukaryota; kingdom Metazoa; phylum Chordata; class Lepidosauria; order Squamata; family Homalopsidae; genus Myanophis; species Myanophis thanlyinensis. Next base: position 14,736 of record JAEANM010004119.1, read on the forward strand.
GGTAAACAAGGTTATAAATCTTTGGAATTCATAATCACAGTAATAGAACAATAGGCAGGAACTGATATGCTAGACATGGAGAGAGAAATATTGCAATTTACTATTTTACAATTATGCAGTGGTCATTAAAATGGAGATAATATTTCAAACCTGTTAACGCAACTCAGAATATACTACAGCAGCGCAACACAAAAAACAATGGATTGAATCTAATTATTTCCTTCCTATAATCCATGGAAGCCCATGGATTTCGCTTTGCAAATTTATTCTGAATTTTCATCTCTGATGTGAAAGGGCTCTGCATTTGACATTAGAATCCCATTCCAGCTTCCTTACCTTCTCAGGGGCAGGGCTGCTTCCCAAAATAAGAAAATAAAAACTGATTTTGGCCATAAAAAGTTACTGACCAGTTAGCAATGGTCAGAGATGGGACCAGAATGAACTTGATCTTCTTAGCAGCTTTAGAAGTGAGGAGGCATCAGTAATCAAGACTAGCTTTTATCATTCTATTTACACAATTATATATACCCAATTCCATCCTGTGCAGACCTCAATGACTTATTTTAATAAACTCTGAACGGCCTTTAAAGATGGTATAATACACAGTGATTGTTTTCCCCTATAATGCAGAGGGATTGATGGGAGGTCCCCTACAATGCATGAAGTGCATAGGTTAAGTGTCTAGGCCTGCTTAAATAGCACCAATGAGCACTAAAATTAGGCTGAAAGAAACAGGGTGACCTTCCATTTTTTCTTCTTAAGCCCCTAATAAAAGAAGTAGATTGCAAATGGTCCAGGACTCCTTTGTTTCTTGAGAGAGAACTGACAGAAAGTCATGTCTGGCTTACTGAAACAGAAATATCTTTAAAATAAAATTATATTGTTATTTTGTGAAAAAAGAAAAGGTCTGACCAAACAAACAAAAAATATGGACAGATTAAACAGAAACAATCTATAACACAGTTGTTTATTCCAGACTCTCGTGAGAGGGGTGGGAGGAGAGATCATTCTTCAGATGAATACATTAATATATGGCCATTTTAGATAGTGGAGTTAATGTCAGAGTAGAAGACTTTAGAAAAATTCAGGGGTCTTCAAACGTGGCCATTTTGTGACTTGTGGACTTCAACTCCCAGAATCCCTCAGCCAGCAAAGCTGGCTGAGGGATTCTGGGAATTGAAGTCCACAAGTCACAAAATGGCCAAGTTTGAAGACCCCTGCTAGATGATCTCTTCTTCCTTATTGTGTGGTGGCTGAAGTGACTTTCTATCATTGCAGTAAGCCTTTGGGGTTATTATAACATACTGTATTATAACATTTAGAACTGAATTGTATTACTTTCAGTGCTACCCACAGTGAATCACATTGCTAATTTATATACTGATTACAGACCAAGTGTATGATATAAAGCATTCATTTTTTTCATATTTTTTATGACCCAGGTTGTGCAAATCCATGTGTAAAAAGAACAAACTACAATTGAAATGGTCTGCCATTAACAGAGATATCATGTAGCACTTTTGAAATAATCATGGAAAGTGAAATGCTTCTCCCTAGTTAAAAGAGAAAAAAAACATGCAATATTTATCTTTTAAGGAGCGTGAACTTTTAATATAGCCTAGTTATATAATCTCTTTTCTTTAACCATCCTTTAACCATCCTTTTGTTGCCAGTAATCAAAACTCTGGGCCGCAGTGTATCGCAAAACAATGTTTTTGTAACATTTTTAACTATTCCCCCTGCCTTTTAAAACTGGCTACCCAATTTGTTTGCCATGAAATTACTCTCCAGACTCTTCAAATCTATTTCTTTCAGAGCTGTTCTCTTAGAGCTGTAATTTTGTTCTGAAAGCAGCATTCATCTCATTTTTTTTCCACAGCAATCATTGTTCTAGATGAGCGTATTCCCAAGGACACATTTAAAAGTACTAATGTAGCTTTACCTGTTTGAAGTGGCCTCCTCTGTTTTCAATAGTTGTGGAGCAGGAAGGCGTACGGCTCTAGTGTTTTTCGGTAAGTACCACCAAGTTTTTATTCAGCTTTCATGAAAGCATGGCACTTGGGTCTCTCCATACTATTGTGGGAGAATGGCTTTCCAGGGGAAAAAAAAAGGAGAGAGAGAGAAAGAGAGAGAGTGCAAGAAAGAGAAGATGAATTAAATTGCTGCTATTTGGGCCGCAAAAAAGCAATGCGCTCTTTGACATGCTTAAGCTTTTTTATAAAAAAAAAAAATTATTGAAGATTACATGGTACAGATAAAATGAGTACAGACCATGAAAAGGAAAATGTGCAAAGAAAAAAGAGAAAAAGAGAAAGAAAAGAAACTTCCCCTTTCATCCCAGCAAGCGTAAACAACTTTATCAATTTATCCCCATCTTTAACAGACATCAGTCTTTTCTTCCCATATTGCACTTCAATCTACAAACAAGTCATTGAATTGGATGCCCCATCATCCAATCCAATCAGCAAAAATTCATTAAGGATTACCAGAAATAACATCTATTATAAATTTGATCTAATGAATCTACTTGAATTCCTTCCTTCTACTTCATTTTCTATTTTTAAACAGATTCCCCAAACCTCATCATTCAAATTCAATCTACCAAAATGCAGTAAAATGTACCAGGTTTAATCTTAATCAGATAAATTCAAAACGCAACCAGCAACCTTTTTCACACAAGAGATAGTCCTTGGTTTACCAAAGGTTGCTTAGTGACCATTCAAAATTATAACAGACCTTCCCAGGACTACATAGAACCTGAATTTGAAGTTCAGATAACTGCCCCTGATGCCTTCCTGATGGTAAAGTAATCACATTTTGGGCACTTGGCAACTGGTCTACAATGAGAACTGTTTGCAGCATCCTGTGGTCACATGACCTCAATTTACATTTTTTTTAAAAAGTGGGATTTACACCCATTACAAACAATGGGTTTGCTTAATGACTGTGGTGATCCACTTAATGACTACTGCAAAAAATGTTTGTAAAATTGTGCATTGGTCATAGGAGCTGCTTAATGACCAGCCCAACTTCTGACTGTAATTCCAGGCTTAGTTATACAGACTATCTGTATATGTCTTATCCTTAATCAAAACTTTAAAACATCATCTGGACCTGATCAGAAAAAAAAATGCATTAAAACTTGCCAGAAATAGCAACCTATGTATTTTAACCATGGCCAAATAAATCAACTTCATATTCCTTCCCTTTTTTCCCAACAATCTTGGTCTTTAATTGTCTCAAATAATAAAAGCACTTAGTTTTTATTTTTCATTTTCTTTTTGTCTCTTCTCACAAAATTATTGACATTAATAAGTCACTTTGATAAATCTAATATAGAAAGGTTACCTACCTACCTGTCTAATAAAACCTGTTTCTCTTCTATACCATTGTTTATAGTCTTCAATAATGCCAGAAATCTTTAAAATTAATTTCTGAATTCATTATTCACAAATACCTGTCAATATATCAATTATTTTATTTCCTTCTGCTGCAGTGTTAAGGAACAGCTAAGATACTGTATGGGAGACATGGACCACCCATAGGGATAAGAAGGGAATTCTTATAAATACTTAAACACATACTTAAAACTTCTTTCATAATGATTAAAGGGAAATCACCAGGTGAATTCCATAGAAATTTGCCATTCCAGATATCATTATTAAAATAATAATAATTCCAAAGTGCATGTCACCCAGTGCCACTTGCTTGTGAGATGGGCCACTATATAAATTAGATAAACATAATATTTGCTATTCAAACTTTTGGCTACATGTTGATTCAGAAGAACCTTTAGTCTACCCAACCATATTTGTTTCAACTTTGCTGAGCTAGGACAATTATTGCTATTCAGATATTAGAAAAAAACATGTCTCTTTGAAGCATTCCTAGGATTAAAGAATTAGCTTTGCATTAATCAATTTCAAACTACAGTAGTTAGAACTGAAGAATACAGTATTTTTCTTCTCTGTCCATTGGAGTCCTCCATGCCACCCTGAGGATTGATAGCTGGATCATGGAAAACCATAGCAAGAAAGGAAGTTGGAGAAAATTGATAAGGCTGGCATATGCATCTTGGTTTAGGACAAAAACAAAAGTTTTATGGGTTGAAAAAAGCAAACCACATCTTTCTAATTATCAACCAAGAGATAATCTAAATATTGAATTAAGCATCACCCAAGAAACAAAGGACAAAATTTTAACACATAATTTATTTCCCATTGTATCATACAGGTAATCCTCAACTTATGACCACAATTGAGCCCAAACTTTATGTTGCTAAGAAAGATATTTAATGAGTTTTGCCCCATTTTACAACCTTTCTTGCCATAGTTGTTAAGAGAATCATTACAATTGTGACGTTAGTAACATAATTGTAAGTGGTCTGGTTTACCATTGACATTGCTTGTCAGAAGGTTGCAAAAAATGTTCACCTACCCTGGAAAGTTGCAACCGTCACAAATACGAGTCAGTTGCCAAGCATCTGAATTTTGATCACATGACCGTGGAGATACTTCAATGGTCATATGTGTGAAAAATGGTCATAAGTCACTTTTTTCAGTGATGTTGTAACTTTGAACAATCACTAAATGAACTGTTGTAAATCAAGGACTACCTGTATAATGTTTGCAATATGATTCTGCCTGGCTTGCTTGTTCACATTTACTTTAAGTCCACGGTAATTTTTATAGTGCCCATTTTCATAAATAATGACACTAGTCTTAATCACTTTATGTTCTTGTTCCTATATCTAGCGAAATAATGTGCAGAAAGTGCAGATCTGCATTTCTGCAGAATAATGAAATATAAACCTTTGCAGGGGGTCAGGGTAGACCACCCCAGAATTCACAAATCTATGAGCTGCACTTAAGTTAAAATAGTTGTGGGTTTTTTAATTTATTTTTTCTTTAAAAACTTTTTCCAAAGCATTGCAGGGCTCAGGTGACAATTCTCTTCAGCAGACAGAAAGAATTATTTTACAATTGAAGTCTGTCCTATTGCCCGCTGCCTCATTCTCTCCTGCGCTGTCTGTCTTTCACCTTTCTCAATATCTTTAATGCACTCAGTAAAACATAATCAAATAACAGTCTTTTGTTTGATCTCAATCAGAGCAGTATACACTTTCCCATCATCAGATTGATTAATTAATGCCCTTCCGACTGATGATATTTAATTATTTGGAAGAATTATTTGCATTTCTTTTTTATATAAGATCAAATGCTAATGCTTTGTTATATTCCTGTATCTAATCAAACTTACATTAATTGTACTCAATCAAAGTCCTGAGGTTCCTTCAATGACAAAGCCTAACAAAGAATATGAAGTCATTTAAGTTGTGTAATAGGAGCTGACAAGAGGATTGTTTGAGACCATCTTGGATTTTATAACAATAACAAATTTTCAGAAATGGCTTGAACATCAGACTTGAGGCACTGTCTAGACAGAAGGCTTCAAGTGGTGCCAACTTTTTTTTTTTAAAATCTGTTCTTTCACAATGGATTTTTTTTCTTCTAGGCTAAGTAAACAGGTAGAAGAAGCTGTGAGAACATTTGTGAAGGATTCAAGTAGAAGATAAAGTTGCTGGACCACTCACAAATGAAGATGGGCACTTGCATAATAAAGAATGTTTGTAACTAATTTCCTTCACATTTAATATCAAGTAATTCATTTTTTTTGTCTTTTAGTTAATGTACCTGAACTACCGATATGTCATTTTACGCAATGAAATTCTCCAGAGAAGCTAGAATTTTGGCCATAAGGCTAAATCCTTCCACTCCCATTGATCTAACTTGTACAGTTTGGCCTGCTGTTCAAAAATTCTGAATGTAGTTCTAACACAATTGCAAAGCTCTAAATCTGGAGATGCAAAATAGAACATTTCAAGCTACTTTTCCTCATTATTTGCCTAATGGAGAAATATGTTAGAGACAGATACAGAAAACAATCTATAAATTACTTCAGTCCTGAGATGGCTTTTGTCACTGAAATTTGTGGAACATTTTCTAAAGTTATGAAAATCAGCAACTGCTCTGGCCTCGCTGAAAATTTAATCAATAACTGAGAAATGAGGTTTATAGATTCTTACCCTGCCTCTTTTTTTCACATTTAGGTTAAGCAGGTGTTGCTTTTTATTTTATTGATTTAATGATCTCTGCTGCCCATATTGTGTTCATACACTTAGCAACTTAGTCAATGGTTTCCAATTTAAGATGGAAATACTCGTGTAATTAATTATCTACTTAAAAGGTTAGCCATTGATAGAGTTATTGATACTTTGCTGTCCCCATCAATAAAGAACTGCATTATATGGATGTGACTGATCTGAAACCAAAGAAAACAATGCCTGGGCACTGAATAGTTAAGCCATTTTTAAAAATCTGTTTCTGTTTCATTGGGGATTTGTGAATAAATAAACAGGCTCTATTCAATTCAATCCTTTTTTGTCAATGTACAACATGTGCGCAGCAAAATTGAGTGAGTCTCCATCAGTACAATCACACAAAGCACAGAAACACAGAATACATTCAGATACAGAATA
>JAEANM010004120.1:0-21272 GCA_017656035.1 Myanophis thanlyinensis
CAGCTATGCTGGCTCAGGAATTCTGGGAGTTGAAGTCCACGAGTCATGAAGGAGCCGTAATTGCCCACCCCTGGTTTGGGGGATTATCTTTTCTTTACTAAAGGATTCTGCATGTGAGGATGGTAACATCAAGCTCTTTTTTCCCCATTTTTCTTGATGTTTCGAACAAAATCAATGGCATGGTACTCAGTCTGTCCAAATACTAGAGTATAAGTGGAGAAAGAGAGATTGACAGCTGCCCAGGCAGGACTTGCTACCTAATTAGGCAACATCAGGACTAACACTTGCCTCTTGAGGTGGAAGATAAACCAGGATTCTCTCCATCATTTCTCTTCTGCATGGCTTCTACCACTCATTCATTGCCCAGATGGTCTGTAAAAAAATATCTGAGGATTCCTCAGAGCTATGTAAACTGGGGTGATTACTGCAGCTGTCTGTACAAGATAGTTTCCGAAGACGTGATCTCACAATGCATTTCTCCACGGTTGCCTTTAGAGCAACATCTAAAGCACTTTGTGTCTTAGAAAGATACAATCTGGATAGCAGGTCTATGGGTATTGGGTGGACTACTGTCTATACTAATCTACCATCCTGAGTGAAAATATTTTATAATGTGGTAGAACTGGTCTTGTAGCACCTCTTACAGGCAGCTGTAAGATGTTGGTGAAAGCAAAGTAACATTGAACCTGAAACAGAATTATTATTTTTATAGTATCCTCTAGTAATTGAAATAGAACCCCGATTTTACTATTTAAGAATGAGAAATTTGGAGTACTGTCTCTTATGTAATTTTGTTACACCCAACTGTTTCCTGACTCAAAGTGCAAATTCCACAGTTTTTACACAGAACTCCATGAAATAAGTGTTTGACAGTAGTCAAATCCAAGACATAAATCTTAAGAATGAGAAAAGTGACTTTTAAATATAACATTTCTCTTTGTGATTGTAAATTCTTAAGATCAAATATAAAAATGTTTACACTGAAGGCTGAATATTTTTTTAGAAGAATTTGGGACCATTATGTATAGTGATGGCAATTTGCAGAAGTCCCTTTCTATGTTGAAAACCTGCCTACATAAGAAAATTTGCTTAGAATTCTTGTTCAATCAAATCAATCAAATGCTTTCATATGAAGAATAATAGATTTGAGCTAGTGTCATGTTTATTTCGATAGAGTAGGTAGATTTCTAAGAACAAAATATAGTAATGTCAAAAAGATAAGACTATTTAGTGGTGTAAAAATTGACTAGCTTAAAATTAAAGGGAAGTATGGCTGATCCTATCAGAAGGAACACAGGAATCATGAAAGGTTCATCTAATGAAAAATACTATATTAATTTCATAATGAAATTAAGATCAGTGAGCCCATTTGTCTTTACTTATGTAACTTGTATAATAAAACAGATCCGGCTGTTAGAAAGTTTTAAAATACACTACATGCTAAGCCACTAATAAAGTTTTTTCAATAAGTATATAATATATGCTGTGTGTATCCTTTTATCATTATTCAGAGTTGAAGTATTGTAATGAAAATAGTCTTGGAGGAATGGCTGGAATTCCTATTTGTTTAGTTTCTTGAAATTCTGTCTTGAGAACATACACTGGAGTTTCCAGAATTTGCTACACATTTTTTTCTGCTAGTAAATATAGTTACATTTTCATTGTATGTGTAGTAAATATTAAATTTGGTATGTTTGGACACCAGGTATCACGAAATGACATCTCTTCCTACCCTCCAGAAACAGTTGGTAGCCCATACCTTGGCAATGCATATGTATGCTAAATCACACTTTATGGAATCACACTTTATGGAAACACATCCTGATACATTAGGAAGTTCCTTACAAACTAGATGGTCATTGGCTGCAGAAGTTCAATTATTTATACTGCATGACAACTTGGAAGGTCAGGAAAGCTTCGTGATCGGAATCCTGGCACTGCACTTGATTAAATATTGACAAGGAAGACTTGGTGATGTATGTACAGTAAGCATGGACTAAGAAGAACAAGTGAAAATTGGGAACTTCTGAAATCTGAAGTGCTTTCTTATCATGTCCAGACTTACATTCAGTTCAAGATTATATCTTACATTTCAGAACAGATAACCTGTACTATGAAGCTCTGACAAATAAATTCTGAGAAGGGTTTTAAATTACATGCAAATAATGTTGTTATAGTTTTATTTGGTCATATTGTTTCACAGTTTTTCAATAACAGAAGAAGAAGCTGCAACCAGACAGGATTATTTCCAGTTTTAAAATAGGCCTAGTTTCCAGCCAGGTATCTAGGCAAAGGAGGCAGACAAGAAATTGGAAAAGCTCAGCTTCCGCTGTGAAAATGTAATTTGCTCCTCATCTATACAACTACTGTGACTTTCCTTTTTTTGTGGCACATGAAAAAAAATGGGAAAAGGTACAAATGAGAAATAATGACATTTGGACTAGCAATCCTCTCAGAAAAATTTGCAAATGAGGAAGAGCAATGGACAACGACGACTTTGCCTAGTCCTATCCTTTTGCTTCAGACATTTTTTTTCTAAATATACTGCATGAGTTTATTCATATAGTATACCAAGATGAAAACCAAACAAACCTCATGGACATCTTGGATCACTAAATAAAAGATAAAGTCTCCTTCAAATCAAATTTCCCTCAGATGATTTCCATGGCCACTTCTGTGCAGTTTTCTTGTCAGGAACAGATGTTGGTTGTCCTCTTCTGGGATATTTGTTTTGACTTCCTGTCCAGTCAACAGATCCGGAATTCTAAGGTAGATTTCCCCCCAAATGTTAATCTGGACTATTCCTACTTGGATAGTCTACTGTGACACAGTAAGAAGTAGTAGTTGAACCTATCTAGTCTATTGGGAGAACTCAGGAAATTCATTATAAACATCCTGCCAAAGTATTCAATAGCTCAGCTCTTTCTGGTTTCTTGAAAGTACCAGGTTAATTCAGAATGCTACCTTTAAACCAAAGGAGAGCTATTTTGGAAATGTTCTCCTTTTTATTTATATGATTCTTTGCAATTCTCAGAGGCATTGCATAAGTTTTATCTCTTGTCTAGCACAAGGCAAGTATTCTCCTATATTAGGCATGTTCTGTACTGCCCTTCCACTTTCATAACAACTGTAATATTTCCTTTATAGTTTAGATAGCTGTCTGAAGACACATTTGCTTATCCTCTCACTGATCACATACAAAATGTCATCATTCTCTCACACAGAACATTACAAACAATTTGACATGCCCTTAAAAAAATACATTGTGTTGCTTTTTTGATTCTTTGGGTCTGTATTGAAGAATTGTTTGGGGTTCTTTTAGCATTAAAGACGCGGAATTTCTCCATGATTGATTGATTTACAGTATACCCCAACTTTCCATTCAGGTGCTTAAGTCAGTTTCTTTCCAAAATTCAGCTCAATCCTGTTGCATTGTATTCCAACAAAAGAGCACGGTGGCCATTGCAGAGAAGACCCACACAAGGGTTGATTCTTACTTAGATAGTGTTGCTCCATTACTTGGTAGCAAAAGCCATTTTCAAAGCTGCTCTTTTTTTTTCCTTTAACCATACATGTTCTCTGAAAAACCACACTGAGTGGAGGAAAACCAAAAGGCCAGTTGTGGCAGGACTTTCCACATAGTCAAGGCTTCTTTCTTTAAAGTCATAGTTAAGGAGATGACTGCATCCAAGAATTAATCCCACTACATCTTGCCCTTTTATATGATCTTGCATGTTATATTTTAGAAATGAAATCCATTTAATTAATTGATTGATTGATTGATTGATTTTTTTTTGCTAAGCAAGGCAGTTGTTAAGTGAGTCATGGGAAGTTTTTTTGCTATATTTTTTAAAGTTGTTAAGCAAATCCATCTTCCCCTATTGACTTTGCTTGTCAGAAGGCAGCTGGTAAGGTTGTGGATGGTAATCACATGACCACAGGTTTCTGAAACTGTTGTAATACCAGTTGCCAAGCACCCAATTTTTGATCACATGATCATGGGGATGCTGCAATAGTCATAATTGCGAGGACTGGCCATAAGTTACTTTTTTCAGTGCTGTTGTAACTTTGATGGATGTTAAATAAATGGTTTTAAAACAAGGGCTACCTGTAAAGGACATTTTCAAAATGTTACATGACTTACTTCTGTCAGATCTAGTTAAAATGGACTTTTCCCTGTGTAGTCAACTGCAAATATGCATAGCTGCACATATCCCTATCAGATATAGAAAATTGTGCTAATTCTAAAACAGGGTTGATAAGTTCAAATCTCCTCAAATACAGTCACAGCAATCCCAACTACCAGCATCAGGGATTTTGGATGCTGAGAGCTATATTTCAGCCATAAGGAGAGGATAAATCTCCCTGTTTGTGGTTTAAAGTTTTTTTTCCCCCTGGCCCACAATTACTGGAAGCTCCTTTGACCATTCCAGTTAATATACTTTCCTTCTTTAGAGAATCCCATTTGTATTTAAGCCCATTTTTATAGTTATGGATACAAATTATGGTTTTGTTTTACAAAATTCTTTAAAGGGTCAGCTTAAATATACCTGCCACAAAAATATCCTGAGAATGCATGTCATTTTAATCTATGCAGCTTTCTTGAGATTTGAACTATTCCACTGTATATCATAAGATTCTTTAACTTGGTAGTTTCCTACATGCCTCTGTCAAAACCCAATTTTTTAGGAGCAAAAATAAAGGCTGAGGTTATCCATAGGTCAACCTAGTAGTTACTGTATTGTGTTGTTTAAGCATGTAATTGTGACATTTATGCAACTTTCTAAGGCCAATGTTCCTACAAAATATTCCAACAAAAATGCCAAATCTTGCCATTCATATTCCATATTCCTTCATATTTTGGGACTCCTGCCCTCTTTTCCACAACCTCTACAGATGGGGAGAATTAAAGACAAGGGCCTTTTCAGGAGAGGCCAAAAGAAAAAAAAATCAAGAAAGTGGGTTAGACTGAATATGTGAAGCCATGACGCTCTCTGACGTGTGTATTGTACTTTAAAATGGAGGAGAATTTGATTATGAGGGTGCGCCCATTATCTTGATTTTTTTTTTGACAGTTCCAGTGAATTTCCCTTGACTAAAGAGGAACAAACAGCTGAACGAAATACAGTTGTTGGGTTACTGCAACATTTCATACAGCAATAAGAAATCCATCACTCATTGATGCAGGAATAGATTCCATTAACCACTTCTGGAAATTGCTTTCAAATATGGGTAGTTCTTGATTTATAACTGAAATTACGTTAGACCCTCCAAAAGGTACTTATAATGTTTCAATGTTACAGTATCTCTCCTTCACTGTAACTGCCTGCCTTGTACAGGTCACTTCTGCTGATTAGCTTTAGGTTCCCTTGCCAGTTGAATAGCAGGTTTGGGAGCCAGCCAAGGCCTGGGGAATTCCAAGAGACAGAGAGCAGAGCACCAGACGCCTCAGTGATGGGGGAGGCCTTGGGAAGTCTGATGCAGGAAGGCCGGCTTGGGCATGTGCTAGGCCTGCAAGGGCCTCCCACATCCCTGAGGTACTTAATGACCGGTCCACTTAATGACCAGCACTTTCATTTGCATTGGGAAGAGTAAGGATGGGGGTATCATTAAGTGACATGCTTCACTTAATGGCCGTTGCAACATGTGACTGTCAAGGAATTGCATAGCAGATGTCCAAATGAAGTTAGAGACGCTGACACGGACTAGTAGTTTTATATAAATAAATATATTTTACATCTATATTTACAGCAAACAAGATAGGCAAACTGGAGCATCATGAGCAGAGGTGAAATTCAGCAGGTTCTAGTAGGTTCACTAGAACTGGTAGTAAATTTTCTTAGCAGTTCAGAGAACTGGTTGTTAGACAAAATCTCCTTTTGTTTTTTTTCCACTTTACAGGGTTAATCCTGTAAGGAAGGCAGGAAAAAACCATTCTGGTATTGTTTCTAGCCTAATTTTCATTGGTCTGCTTACAGAAACTTCCCACCCAGTCACATGATTCCCCCAGCCATGCCCACTAAGCCACGCCCACAGAACCAGTAGTAAAAAAATTTGAATTCCACCACTGATCATGAGGTAAATCACAGAGCACACAGGGCTTACAGGACACACAGAAAAAAAAGGTGGTGGGGGGAAGGGAAACTCCCCCTCCAGACCCACAGCAACCAGCACAGATTGCCTCACACAGAAACCAGCACTCTCCAACCAGTAAACTATAATTGCATGTTCTGGCTCATTGCACAACCCTATTGTTCCAGCTAATAAATATAAATAACAGACTATATAACGGGCAGGACCTGTCATGGTCATAAGCCGAGGACTATCTGTAACTGCAGAGAGTTGTCCTATTAACTACACTTGGCCTCATTTTCTATCTTAAACCTCTGCTCTTAGGTTACCAAGAAAGGTGACTGGGTGGCATAGTATATTCCACATTAATTCTCTTTTAGATTGCTGCTTATTGTTGGGCTGGGTAAAAGAGAGTAAAATCTGAAAATGAACATAAGTTTTAATTTTATAACCAAAATTGAGATTGTTGTCTGCCTTCCTAGTACTGTGGGAAACCTGCCTATTAACACAAAGGTGGGGGGGATATGTGGTCTTGGAAAGTCATACAAAATTGTGGATTACTTGTTTTTTTGACAGTCTTTTGAATTCAGGACCACATTGAAATGGAGACTTTCTTTAAAATCTCTTGGAAAGAGTAAAAAGTGAAATCATAAGAATAGATAAGCTGTGTGAAATGCTCCTTTTAAACAGAACACAATAGATTATTACATTTCTCTTGGAAAGCAAGAAGCAATATGAGGTCAGCTCACCTTACGGTGCCAAAGAACAGTGTTGTTTTTTAAATTTATCCTAATCTAATAAAGGAGAACAGAGATTTAGGCCATTGGAAAGGTTCAGCTTGATTGCACTAACTTACCAAAAGGAAAAAAAAATAGTTGTGGGGATACTGGAAGATGATACATAGGACATGGATCACATTTGTGTAACCAGCATTCATTTTCTCTGCATGTGATGAAAATATATGCAGGTAATCTTCAACTTACAACAGCAATTGGTACCAGGTAAGTGATATGATCCATTGGTAAGTGATACGATCATAAACTGTGACCATATCACTTAATGAGAACAATCCCTGCAGACTCAGTTGCCGTTGTTAAGTAAATCCCACAGTCATTCTGATGGCTTCTCACAACCACATCAGTGAAGAACGCTGGTAGGAAATTGCAAGTTCCAGGTGGCTCACAAGCAGATCAGCAGACAGGTGAATGGCTACTGCTGGGTAGGGGAGGGCATGAGGTTGCGACGGAGACATGGTGAGGCTTGGGAAAAGAAGACAAGAATGAAATGTGTACAGGTAGTCCTCGACCTATGAACACAATTCAGCCCAGAATTTATGTTGCTAAGTGAGAAATTTGTTTAGTGAATTAGTTCCATTTTCCTACTTTTTTTCTTGCCACATTGGTTAATTGAATCACTGCTGTTGTTAAGTTAGTAACATGATTGTTAAACAAATCTGGCTTCTCCATTAACTATGCTTGTCAGAAGGTCGCAAAAGGAGATCATATGACCAGAGGTGAGATTCAACCAGTTCGTGCCTATTCACTAGAACCGGTTGTTAACTTTCTAAGCAGTTCAGAGAACTTCTGGTTCAGCTGGTCATTTGGGCAGAGAACCGGTTGTTAAATTATTTGAATCCCACCACTGCACATGATGCCATGACACTGCAACTGTCATAAGTACAAACTACTTGTCAAGCCTCAGAATGTAAATCATGTGACCGTGGGGATGTTGTAATGGTCATAAGTGTAAAAAACTGTTGAAAGTTTTTTCTTTCAGTGCCATTGTAACTTCTAACAGTCATTAAATGAACTGTTGTAAATCGAGACCTACCTGTACTTCCTCAAAGTAGAAATTGAATTTCAAAATGGGTTAAAAGATTTTCTTTTTTAGTTATAAATGCAGATTGAGTTCTATAATTCTTTCTGATTGCTTATGCCCTCCCTTCCCTTTCTTTGCTCCTCAATTCTTCTGTGCATCGTACACATACCAAAGTTGAATCTGAACTCAAGAAATAGGATCTCCAGGTTAATCATCTGGATTTTGGAAACTATAATCCCAATACATCTGGAGGATGTCAAGATGGGAAGAGGCTGATTAAACAAGCTTTTCTCAGTGGAAAAAATATTCTTTTGTTAGCTTTCGTGGAATCATCAGTTTGATTCCATTATGTACACTGTGTTTTTTAAAACAGAGCCTTATCTTTCCAAATCCTCTAAAACATTTTAATCACTATTGCCAAGTTAGGAAACTCTTGGCCTATTCAGTTTGTTCTTTGGGATGGGAGGGGGGGGGTTAGAAACATTGTTTCAAAATGGGTGCTTAATTACACAATAATTTAGCCAAGAAAAATATTTGTGCAACATTGTGCTGAGTCAACATATGGTTTGGAATAAACAACAGCCTCATTAGTTTGGCATCATGGTTTCTGTCATGGAAGCCACTAATAAAACTGGACTGCAATGAAACATTGCAGCTTGCATTAGAAGAGTCTGTGCCAATCCCAAAAAGGGTATTTTTCTTTGTCAGATATTCAAGGAAATACGGTTTCCAGCAAATACCATGAGTTATGCTTCTGACCAAAGGAACGCTGTGCTGATTTACTTGATTGGGTAACAGTAGCTTCTGTCCAAGATCAGAGATAGGTCACTGTTTCTTTGAGCAAGAATGATACGCTTGCAGGGATGAGCAATGCATCTCTGCTGGACCAAGGGCTTTATGGAGAAGGCTCAGTTCTATCCATTCAAGAAAATGTATGCTTACCTTTAAAAGCACTCTGTGAAAAGGCAACACACTCCATCCAAAGAATTGCCCTGGATGTCTATTTTTATTTGCAAATGGCCACATCTTTCCAGAATCATTGGGCTTTCCACTATATGAAACAAGATCTTGGATTGGATAATTCCCTGATCTTATCGCATAAAACCCTTTGCTAAAATAACACCATTATATTGCAAAGTGGTTTAAATATTAGGCCTGAAATAGCAGCTCGTTATTTTTTATGCCTTCCGGAGCCCTGTTCCCAATGTTGGCTCAAGATATATGGCATTTTTAAGCCATGTTGACTGGTGGCGTTGTCTGCTGTCAATTGAAGATTTACATTTTTGAACAATTCTTAAAGAGGTGCAGGATCCTCTAAGCAGGGGTCCCCAACCTCTGGGCTATGGACCAGTATCAGTCTGTGGCTTCTTATGAACTGGGCCACACAGCTGCAGATGCACAGTGAGTGAGTGAGAAAACCTTCATCTGTATTTGCAGCTGCTCTTTAGCATTAGCATCGCTGCTTCAGTTCCACCTCAGATCATCTGGCATTCGATGCTCATAGGAGCGCAAACCTATTGCAAACTGCACGTGTGAGGGATATAGGTTGCACACTCCTCCCCCCCCCCGGTCCATGGAAAAATTGTTTTGCATGAAACCAGTCCTTGGTGCCAAAAAAAGGTTGGGGACTGCTGCCCTAAGCTTTGGCACCCTAGGCCAGTGCCTATTCAGCCTTAGCCTAAGGTCAACCTTGCATGTGTCAAGGCACAAATATTCAATTATTCGAATGATAAGTGCAGTGAGATTTCATGTGAATGCTCCTTTTGCAGACAAAACTCATCCTTTCCATGACTGCATCAGAAAAATGAAATCGCTGTATTAGGAATTGTCTAGGGCCTTACATATTCCACAGCTGCAATTTGCACCCTATTTCTCAGATCAGCTATTGTGGGACTGTAAGTGGATGTGAAAGGATTTTCAGCCATTCTATAGCTCTGCAGACTTTTCACCAGGGGTGAAGAGCACTTGGCGTTTTCCTCAACAGACTGTCACACGTCTGGACCTTAAGAACTTCCTGTTCTTTTCTTGGAGACATGCTGTATCATTCTGCTTGCTGGGCTCGAGAGCCCCCACCCTCCTTCTCTGTAATCCAACCCTGCCTGTCTCATTTCTTGGCATCCCAGATCATGAACTAAACCCAGCTCCAAATTACAACTGGTAAATTTAGAAGTCAGTGATATCACTGCCAAGGAGAATGAATGATACTCTTTTCATTCACTAACCCTACTGGATCGGCTCTTCACCAAGCTATTTGTTTACACAGGATGTTGATCCTCCAGCTAAAGTCACAAAAATTCAAAGTCCTCTATGACTGAAGCACAGAAATATCCCTCTGCACCTGGTCAATACATACCATATACTCCCCTTGTAGTCAAAGTCAATATACGAGGCCTGAAATGAGCTTATATTTGCAGCATTTCAACAGTAGCTGTTATGTTTCAATCACACATAAAACTGTCATTCATAATAAGTTGTGAATCAGTGTGCAACTACATTTGCTACCCATTCATGCTTTCTATGATGGTAGGTTTTATATATATATATAGGAGTGTTTGTAGGCGGAGTGTCCCAGAAGTAATATGGCAGTCAAATTTTTGCAGTAACGATATCAGTGATTGATATTTATTTGGGGACTGCTTCTGGAATACCAGGTATACATCTACATATAAATGAATGGGGTTGAATTTTTAGGCAGAAAAATCTGATGTATCTTCCTAGGACCTTTTCTTTAGGGACAAATTCCCATAGTATTCAAACCAAATATCAGCTGTAAGAAAAATCATTTAAAACAAGAGGTCAGCAATTCATAGCTCCAAAGGACTGCACTCTGGAAATCTGATACTAACCAACCAGATTGCAGAAACACAATTCTTCATGTTAAAAAAAGTAATATATTTGCTTGTTGGTTTAGCAAGTTCATATGCTGTCCAGTTCCTTAATGACTATGGGTGGCCTAGAAAAATACTACAAAAACAATAATAAATTATTTAAATAAGAACTGTAAAGCCAATCCCAATGTCAGGGTTCCACACCACATCCTCAACGCAATTAAAATCCCAGAGAACAAAAGTCCAAAGAATGAAATTTTATTGAAAACATGGTCTTGGTACGATCTGTGGAATCCCGAATCTAAATCTTCCGGGATTCCAACACCTAATTAAAACTCAAAGTTCCACCCAATTAATTCTCACATGTTATTTACTGTCCAATTACGTCAAAAAGAGTCCAACAACTTCTGAAGTATTTCCCCTCACACCTACAAACTCCTCCAAAGTCTTTCTCACGGGAAACTCATTTTTGTGGAATGCAGACAAGATAAGCACTCTCATTGACCTTCGACAATGAATACTCTATTGTCAAGATTGCCTGCTAGCTACCTTAACTAGCCCATATACATGCAAATACATTTAATACCCGCCCCTTTACAAAATCTCCATTTGAATCTTGACACCCCCCTGAATCCTAAGCAAACATATTAGATTGTTAATGGCCTGACTAAACAAATATATTTTGAATCCATTCCTAAACCTTGAGCTTGCTTCAAATCTGGTGATAATTTATTAGTACATGGTAGGTTTGCAAGACAGAAAGGAGATTGTATTTTGCTTTTCATAAATGTCAGTTCTTGAGAAAGAACTTCTTGAGAAAGAACTACGATGGACAATATGCCATTCAAAATAGGTCTCCAATATCAATGTAAAATAAAGTTTATTTCTATATTTTATGAAACAAAAGTTATAAAACTAGAAACAGGTTTATACATTGCATACATTGATTTCCAGAATTAACTCTTGATACGGCATCTTTGCAATGGTAGGCAAAGCTATGGAAAAAGGAAAACTTGTACCTCCACATCAAGTCTCAGTTAATGTCATACAAAAAGCCCTAATTGCTCTAGACTTTGGCTTTTGAAATTTCTGATATGTCTTACTGTATAAAAGTGTCCATCCCGGCTGCCTGAAAAGCTGTTCTCTTCATGCTTGTGAGAACCTTTGCATTCGTATTTAAACAAAATGGCAGAAGATAATGACCATTTCTATGAGTAGTTGTTTCTGATTTGTCACTCGCTGCTTGATTTGCATGATATATGGTGATACAAAACTAACAAATATTGATTGTTGCAGCTTAGGTTCATCACAAAACCTGTCAATTGACCCTTTCTGGATTCTACTTGGATTCCCCATCCAGTATTTAAATCCAAACATAAACTTTAAATCTCTTGTTTTGGGATATTCTTTGGTTATCTGCGCTGATATCTTAATTCAGAAACCTAATATATAAAATAATCAATAATCTAATCTATGAAGTGAAACTGCACCTACCTCTATGAGTTCAAATGACTCGGGTGGAAACATAGCATGAAATACATTCAAATACTCAAACTCAAAAGAGATAAAACTATAAAAGGGCAACAGAAAGGCGACTTAAACTCCCCTTGAGACAGCATTTAATCTGGTGCACATGTGACAAAGCAAAGAAATATCAGAGTAAGATTCACATCTTAATACAGAAGATTGTTAAAGTGACTATAAAGATAAAACCAGAGGCTTTTATTTTGCATTTAATGGAAAAAGGTTTTTTTTTTAAAATGGTACTCTTATATTATATACTGTTTGTTGATGGCAACAAAATTACTTCATGCACAAAAATGGAAGGACACTTTGATTCCCACAATGGATGAATGGCTGCAAAAATTGATGGAATGAGCAGAGATGGCCAAATTGACTGCTCTGATTAAAGAAAAAGAACAATTTTGTTTCTACTTGGAAACCACTTTTGTATTTTCTGCTTGAGGTGGGGGGGAAATGAAGCTTTGGTTTTTGATTTTGCCAATTAGACAGGTTTGTTGTTATAGAAATGGCTAGTCTATAATAAAAGTAAAGAGTTGAGATCGGATGCTATTGTCTTATTCTACTGTACCAAAAGGACTCAGAAGTCGACATCTTTTATTTATTTCTTCTCTTTGCCCTACACTTTTCCCTTCTCTTCTCCCTCGTTTTCCCATTATTTTCTTTTGTATTTTTATATTTTACATTATATTTGGATAAACCAATAAAAAGTTCTGAAACTGAGATAGTATTTAATCAAAATAATAGCTCCTAATCTGTCCGTATAATAATATTCATCACTGAAAGCTATAAAACAAGATTTGTCCTTGTTTATTCCATTACCTATTTGCAAGAAAGGGTTTCAGCCTTTTTCAACTACTAAGCATCATAGACTTTGTCTCTCTATTTCCCACTAATCCCACAAAGATTGGAATGCTAGGTTAGAAAGAGCCACATTTTCTTTTCAACTCTACCACTACATCACTGCCAAAAGTCACCAGAATGAAGCCAACTTCCAGTATACGAATGAAGACTTATTAAGGAAAAAGCAGTGGAAACATTTATTTACCTTTCACCACTTGTATGATTCCATCCTTAATAAGGCCTCCAATAGGGCATTAATGAATTCATCCCTCAAGAGATGTGGCATTTATGGCCATATAATCTGTTTGTTTTCGGTCCTACAAGAATGTGAGCCATATATGGGATTCAGTGAAGAAAATAAGGAGCTGGTAATGGATAGCTTTGTGAGGTATCTCAGAAAGAGAAAATGCAACCAGTTGTTTCTAAATTATTTTAATGTATAACAATAGCAATAGCACTTAGATTTATATACCGCTTCATAGTGCTTTATAGCCCTCTCTAAGCAGTTTGCAGAGTCAGCATATTGCCCCCAACAATCTGGGTCCTCATTTTACCCACCTTGAAAAGATGGAAGGCTGAGTCAACCTTGAGCCTGGTAAGATTTGAACCGGCAGACAGCAGAAGTACTGTAGTATTGCAGTACTACACTCTAACCACTATGTCACTGAGGCTCCTATAATAGCAAGACCTCCTGCGGAATCTAGCTTTAAACAAAATGTCCTTTAAGAAGATGAATTTGGGGTACAGAATGTGTGTTAAAATATATGGAAACAGGATTAGAAGTAGAATTCACTGTTGCCTCTTTCCTGCCTCCACTAGTTTTCAGCTTAGTGAAAAAAAAATGAACTGAAGTTAACTATAAAACAAACTAAACTCATGGCACAAATATTATATATGAATAATATTAGCCTTAGAATTGGCAACAGAGATATCAAAGTGGTGGATAGTTTCTGCCTTTTGGGATCAACCATTCCGCATTTGGCCCACAGGATGTTTAAATCTGGCCCAGGGGGCTGGCCTGGAAATAGGAAAGGACTGGCCCGTGGTGCCTCTGGCAACCAAAATGGGGTGCAGGGGCCCCTCGCCCCGTTTCAGCTGGCAAAATGCTGCAGGAAGCGTCTGTCCCATCTCCCACCCCCGGACAGCCCATAGAGAAGAACTACAATGCTGACCTGGGCTTTGAAGAAATCCAGTTTGAGACCCATGATCTACATGGTTGCTAAAAGTTAACACTTATCTGCTGGCACATAACCAGTCAATCACTTGTCTCAGCAACCACCATTCCTTGAATCAAAATATCTGCTGAAATGACAGTTGGCAATAAAATTGGCAATAATAGAAATCACTGTTTGGTATACTCACTAACACTCATTCATTTCCTATCTTTGTGAAAAGTCAAATTAGAAGGTATGGCAAGGTGGAGCAACAGATATTAGAATACACCCTGAATTTAACAAACTACAAAATTCAACAGTTCATATCCTCAAATCACTAAATTATGAATTGAAAAGAAGAACTTTTGTGTAAATTTTCACTTTCACTGCATAATTGTTTTTCCACCTCCAAACAGGTTTCTTTGTTTCATAAGCATAGGTTCTATCTGATATGCACAATGTCTTCTATTTTTATTCCAGCTTCCCAGCTATAGCTTAGAACAGCCTTCCCTGCATCTGCACTAAGAAATCATTTAGTGATGGAACCTACATTTCCATGGTACAATAGTGGTCTCAAATACAGTTCATTGTGTCATCAATTAAACAATCTAAGAGAGAACAGGAAAGACCATTGCCCTTAAAGTCAGAATAGGACACAAAGCTAGATCAGACAATGTTCAGATTAAGGTAAAACCACTATATACAGAGAGACAGCTGTGTAAAACTAACAGTGATATTCTGGAAATTGTTTGGGGTTGGGTTTTCAGAAATAGTCTGAAGCCTTATGCACCTGAGGCTTATCTGTTCTTTCAGCTCATTTTGTACTTGAGGTTCTACTACTGACTTAGCTAATTGTTATTTTGTTTTTCGTATCTGTTTTGATGTATTTTCTACATTGGATTCTGAGGCACAGCAGAGAGTTTTATTCGAAAGTTTTAAAACAAAAAGTAGTATTTAGATAATGAGTTGTTGTTTTTTAAAAAAAAGTTGTAACGGTGTCTCTTTTGGACCCTGCTTCACTTTCCTATGGGAAACATTGCCTGAATCATAATGACAAAGACAGATGATGTGGTAAGTGCAAGTTCTTTTCTTTTTTTTTCAAATTTAAACATTCAGGAAAGAAGAAAGGACATGCTGCCTTCAAGAATTGTCTTCCCAATTTCCCCCCATCCCACCCCCATGTATAGGGCAACAATAGTCAGTCTGGGAATTCTTAGATTTGTTATCCAATACACCTGAAGAGTTCAGTTTGAGAGTCCCTTGCTTTGGAGAACAGTTCACACCTGTTCAGCAGCCATTGCCCTCTCATACATTCGCTCCAAAATACGGTGGATGCCTGCAAAGCTCGGTCTATCCGAAGGCAACTTGCTCCAACAAAGGCGCATCAGGTTGTACAGCTCCAAAGGGCAGTTATCCGGGCATGACAGGATATTTCCATCTCTCACATAATAAATGACTTCCTCGTGAGCCATCCCATAATAGGGTTGCATGCCAAAGGCAAAAATTTCCCACAGGACCACCCCGTAGGCCCAGACATCAGACTCCGTGGTATAACGGTTGTAGAAGATGGATTCAGGGGGCATCCAACGTATGGGGATGGCATCATTTTCGTTGGCCTTGTAATAGTCTGCCGAGTACATATTTCTGGAGAGACCAAAGTCAGCAATTTTAACCACCATGTTTTCTCCGACCAAACAGTTTCTGGTGGCCAGGTCCCGGTGCACAAACTTGCGTTCTGAAAGATAGGCCATTCCAGCTGCTACTTGTTTGGCAATGCAGAGCTGGTCAGTGCAAGAAAGAGTGAGCACGTTAAGGCTGGAGGGTCTAATCTTTGGCTCAAGGTTGTTGTTGTTTGGGTTACATAGGCTGCGTGGTGATCGGTTACGCAGGTATTCATTCAGGTCTCCAAACGCCATATATTCAAAAAGCAGGCACATGGGCTTTCCAATAGCACACACCCCTGAAACCAAGAAACTCTATTTAGATAAACAAGATTTGTTTGCATCATTTCGTGAGCAAGAATTATTTCACATACCAGGAAACAGAAGAGTTGAAAAAAATCGTACTTGTTGATTCTCTTCATAGTTTATGTCTCATAATACAGGTAGATGTTAACTTACAACAGTTTATTTAGTGACTGTTTGAAGTTACCACAGTACTGGAAAAAGTGGCTTATGACCGTTTTTCAGTTATGACCATTGCAGCATTTCCATGGTCATGACAAAATTCAGATGCTTGGCAACTGATTTATGTTTATGACAGTTGCGCTGTCCCAGGGTCATGTGATCGGCTTTTGTGACCTTCTGTCAAGCAAAGTCAATGAAGGAGCAAGATTCACTTAACTGTGTTACTAACTTCACAACTGCAGTGATTCACTTAACAGCTCTGGAAAGAAAGGGGCAAAACTCACTTAGCAACAGAAATTTTGGGCTCAGTTATGGTCATAAGTACAATGACTACCTATACATTGTTTCCTCTAACAGCTGAATACATATTATGCTCCCCCTACATTGTTGGCTTACCACAGTGTTTCTCAACCTTGGCGACTTTATGATGTTTGGACTTCAATTCCCAGAATTCCCCAGCAAAGCTGGCTGGGGAATTCTGGGAGTTGAAGTCCAAACATCTTAACATCGCCAAGGTTGAGAAACACTGGCTTACCAGAAATGATGAGAACTGTAGCTTAACCCACTAGGAAATTGCCAGCTTGGGCTTCCAAAAAGGAAATTGGTTTTTTCTGCTATGAAATCATTGCCATAGGATGGACAGCCATATACATTCTTAGAATTACATATAAATAAATAAAATTAAATCTGCAAAAGAGAAAAGTTATCCTAAAAAAAGCAGGTATTTTAAAGGATCATTATTTGTAGGGCAGAAATAACCATTTGATGATGGTGGTAAAAGAGGAAGAGAAGGCAACATAAAGAAAATATGAAATAATTTCATCTGTAAAACAAATGGCCAAGGCTATATTTCCTCTTTGAGAGAAGCAAAGATGCTTTCCTCTCTCTTGAAAAGAATTCCAAAAGCAGTTTCTTTTGTATTACCCAAAGTGAATTTTTCTCAACATTAGCAACAGGTCCCACTTTTTAAAACATCTTAGCTTCCAATAACAATGGATTCAACCACTACTGAATGATGTAATTAGGTCTGGATGCCAGGAATATGTGAATGATAAAACAAGGAATCACCTAAGCATATAGAAGTACTTTTCTCACATCCAATGATCATTCAGATCATAGTCATTTGTGAGTTAAATGAGGGCACTGGACAGTGTTGATGAACTTTGTTCATTGTATAATCACAACATGCAATCCTCTATTGTTGTTGTTGTTAGTTACAAAGTCATTGTCAAGATCCAAAAGGACATTTTTATATGGGGGGTGTTCTACTATATTATGTAGGCCATTTTATACAGTAAAATTTAGGGGCATGTAGATCTTGACACATTTACACGTTTTCATTGCAAGGTCGCTGAGAGGGCGAAGGGGGAGTTAGAAGCGGCAACTTCTTATCTTGTTTTCATTCTTTTTAAGTTTAGTTCTCATGAGAATCTTTCTTGGTGTTTCGCACCTGGCATGGAAAGTGTCTTCAGAAGTCGTTGGACTCCTTTTTGAAATGATTGGACAGTAATTAACATGTGATAATTAATGGGGGTGGAACTTTAAGTTTTACTTGGGTGAAGAAATCCCGGAAGCTTTAGATTCGGGATTTCAATAGATCTTACCAGAACAATTTCTTCAATTAAATCTTATTCTTTGAACTTTGCTTCTTTGGAATTCTAATTGCGTTGGTGATGTTGTGTGGAACCCTGACAGTCATGTCTGATCCATTGCGACCCCATGGACAACGTTCCTTCAGGCCTTTCTGTCCTCTACCATCCCCCAGAGTCTGTTTTCTAATGGTACTAATCCTCTATTAGCACTACTAAATTGGGAAAAATGGGCAATGCATAAATATTGATCATACTTTTACAAACTAATTAACATTCAGTAGCTGGGTTTGAATTTTTGCTAGTGCCTTCAACTATCTTTTAAAGCATTTCTTAGTGTGAAAACATCTGGATCTGACTCAAAGAAAAGTTTCCACATGAACGTTTGGGTCAAAGAATGCTCAGCAGTCCCATAACCCTTTGGCCTTTCCTAATATATCCAATATGGTGTTAATAAACACACACACACATTTCTCCAGCAGAGAGTCAATTTCCTGTTTTCTTTTCCCTTTTTTGCTGCTGAAATATAGACAATCCTTTCAGCTAGAGGAAGACACAACAAAACCTTCAGGTGTTGTTTCTAGTGGAAAACCAGCTCTGATTCTGATTGCAACCATAGCCTTTGGTGGGAAATGACAGAGAAGGAAAGGGCCAAAACGAGACTATCAAATGATGCACTGTATTATGGAAAGAAAGGGAAGAGAAGTGTTGGGGCCTTTGAAATATTAGGTTGAAATCAGGAAGATTCTCAGAAATTGCAAGTAATTTTGCACAGGATGCTAAAGAGCCAGATGCTTTGCCAGATCTGGTACTGCCAACTCCTTCATGAGTAAGTCATCGTTCATGGTCGTCTATATAATTAAGCCAATCCTCTAAAGACACATTTTAAAACTTACGTCCACCATGTGAAGGGGAAAACAGAGAGGATTGGCTTTGGTACCTAAAAGTTTGACAATGTTTGGATTGTCGAATTCTGCCATGAGAGCTGCCTCTCTTTGAAAATCGGCCTGCATATCTGCCGAGGCTTCTTATTTGAGCATCTTCACTGCAACCATTGTGAAGGGTTCATAAGGAAGCAGTCCAGGAGCCCTAAGGAAAAATGCAGAAAGAAAAGTTACAAGTCAGATGGGGTCCTTTATGGAATGCAACTTCCAAAATTTCCAGACATTAGTTGTTAGGCTGTCATGATTAAGTGGGACAGGAAGATTAAAAGAGGATGAGTTATAGAATGATATGAGAGATTACTATAGCCACACCATATCTGTCTTATTTCAAACTGAAATCTTTACTTTACTTTAGCATTGTATGAGAAACATTTTCTTCTCATCAGTTATGATGGGAAGACATCCATCACACTGTTATTACCTTGACAGAACATAGGATATGATAGAGCACAGCAAGAAATCATAGCATATCGCTACCAGTATATCTTCCCTATATAGAAAGACTAACTTAGATAATAGGGCTCATGGCAGGAAATGATCTCTGCTTCATAAAGTATGCTTATTATTTACATCCTTCCTGAAGTTCAAATAGCTAATGATAAGAAACAAAGAATATGCAGAGCAATTGGTAATTAGGACCACACTTCAAATAGAATACGATTAAAGCTCAGGAAGAGAATTTCTACTTCTAACTATCTCACGTTAATAGATACATCTGGTATGACCATGAGGAAGAGATATCATAGCCATGTAGTAACTCTCTGTACTTGTATGTGGTAGGGAAGAGTAAGTGCATACAGCCAACCTGCTCAGCTGTTGGCTTAAATGTCAAGCTATTTTACTATTCTGGAGCCATTCAGTGGTTCTAGTCTCCAAAACATATTTCTAGCTTTTATGATAGCTGCTCTGGCCATATGGCAGTCAGACAGGAGCAGCTGAATGCAGCAAATGTCACACCATTGTCAAATGCCAGCAAAAGGCCAGTCTGAAATCAAATCACCCAGAATGGCAACACAACTGCAAACCAGGCCTGTGTAACTTTGCAACCAAGAGCATCAAATTCTTTGCAAATATTTAAGCTCAATGAAATGTCTTCAGGAAACTGTTGGGCTCTGGTGATGAGCCACAGGAATCTATTTTAATGTATCTGCAATGTATTTTGTTCTGTGAGAAAGAGACAAGGAAAATGGTGTGACTTCCTTGAGCAGTTGGAGCAATGAAAATTTAGCTGGGTTCTAATTCGAATGGGGGTATTTTAATTGCTTTCTAGAACCAAAACATAAGATCTGGAATTTTGCAGACACAAAACTAAAATTCTGCAATTTGAAAGAATTAAAAGTCCTTACCGCTACAGCTTCCTTCAAAGCATTACTTCATTACTTTTAAACATTATTATTTTATATATTACATTCCTTAGCACCAAATTAGGTTTTCTATTTCTATTTTCTGTCACCAAATACAGGTGACGCAGAAGCTATTCCTGTAGCAGTTGAATTACAAGATCAATAGTTTAAATAAACTACTACTACTACTACAATAAACTGCCTTATGACAGGATCATGTCTAAAACACTGCTTCTCAATATTAGCAACTTTTAAGATGTGTATACTTCAACTCCCAGAATTCTCCAGCTGGCAAAGCTGACTGGACAATTCTGGGAGTTGAAATCCACCCATCTTAAAATTGCTAAAATTGAGAAAAACTGGTCTACAAAGGAATAGCAGACATATAGTGTTCGAGGAGCCGATGTATGAAGCTATTCTTTGTGCGATCATGATTAAATAGATCTAAGTCAGAATTCCTCCTTAATCATAATGGTATCACAGCTGTGAAGGCCTTGGCATGCCTGGAATAAGTGGGAAAGCTCTCTTACTGGAAAGAAGTTTATGAGGATACAACTAATATTAACTTATGTAGTCTTTCTGTGACATACAATTAATTTAAATGGGTCCCTATTTTCAGGCTATTTAACCCTGCAGGACTTTAAACTGAAAGAACTCAGTGACAGCTGCCAAATCATGACTGGTTTAACAGTTCATTTTACCTTGCTTGAAAGACACGACCAAAAGCACCTTCCCCAATATCTCTCACATATTCAATATTATTTCGTGGATATTCCAAACTGAATAATTTGGGATTCAAAAGTAGAGGCATGCGTTGGTACATAGGATTGGGGTGCAGCCTGTCCAACAAGAGCTCCGAAGGAAGAGTTGTCAGAGCTGGTGGTGCAAACTCTCTGAAATGAACGAGGGAGAAAGAATCTGTGGCTTAATTGCAACAAGCCTCGCAAACAAACCAACAACTTTTTGTGACTCAAAATTCTAACGTCCGTTCATTTTGCCATATGCTAAATAAATAAATAAATAAATAAATAGAG